>CAUYLG010067215.1:0-13006 GCA_963573385.1 Cacajao melanocephalus
AAAACACCAAAAGCATTGGCAACAAAAGCCAAAATAGACAAATGGGACCTAATTAAACTCCAGAGCTTCTGTACAGCAAAAGAAACAATGATTAGTGTGAACCTGCAACCAACAGAATGGGAAAAAAATTTTGCAATCTACCCATCTGACAAAAGGCTAATATCCAGAATCTACAAAGAACTAAAACAGATTTACAAGGAAAAACCAAACAAACCCATTCAAAAGTGGGTGAAGGATATGAACAGACACTTTTCAAAAGAAGACATATATGAGGCCAACAAACATATGAAAAAATGCTCATCATCACTGATCATTAGAGAAATGCAAATTAAAAACTACATTGAGATACCATCTCATGCCAGTTAGAATGTCAATCATTAAAAAATCTGGAGACAACAGATGCTGGACAGGATGTAGAGAAATAGGAACACTTTTACACTGTTGGTGGGAGTGTAAACTAGTTCAACCATTGTGGAAGACAGTGTGGCACTTCCTCAAGGACCTAGAAACAGAAATTCCATTTGACCCAGCAATCCCATTACTGGGTATATATCCGAAGGATTATAAATCATTCTATTATAAAGACACACGCACTTATATGTTCATAGCAGCACTGTTTACAATAACAAAGACCTGGAACCAACCCAAATGCCCATCAATGATAGACTGGACAAGGAAAATGTGGCACATATACACCATGGAATACTACGCAGCCATAAAAAACGATGAGTTCATGTCCTTTGTAGGGAAATGGATGAATCTGGAAACCATCATTCTCAGCAAACTGATACAAGAACAGAAAATCAAACACCACATGTTCTCACTCATAGGCAGGTGTTGAACAATGAGAACACGTGGATACAGGGAGGGGAGCATCACACACTGGTGTCTCTGGTGGGGGCAAGGGAGGGACCGTGGAGGGGTGGGGAGATAGGGGAGGAATAACATGGGGAGAAATGCCAGATGTTGGTGACAGGGGGATGGAGGCAGTAAACCACATTGCCATGTGTGTACCTATGCAACAATCCTGCATGATCTGCACGTGTACCTCAGAACCTAAAGTAAATTAAAAGAAAAAAAATATGTTTGAACAATGCTTAGTCACGTTTTACACATTTTATAATGATGGTAGACCATCATTTTCATTTAGTTGAAATTATGTCCTGTATTTTAAAATATTTTGTTAGGATCCATTACTTATTTAAAAGTCTATGGCTAATTTTTTTTGTTGTTTTTCAAGAGTCTCCCTTTGCCGCCCAGGTTGGAATGCAGTGGCCCAATCTCAGCTCACTGCAACTTCCACCTCCCAGGTTCAAGGAATTCTCCTACCTCAGCCTCCCGAATAGCTGGAATTACAGGCGCCTGCTACCACCCCCAGCTAATTTTTGCATTTTTAGTAGAGACAGGGTTTCACCATGTTGGCAAGGCTGGTCTCAAACTCCTGACCTGAGACAATCTGCCTCCCTCGGCCTCACAAAGTGCTAGGATTATAGGCGTGAGCCATGGCGCGCCTAGCCTATTGCTTAATTTTTACATAATTTTACCTCTTCTAGTTATCTCTGTTTTTTAGTGTGTTATACTCACCAGTATTTTAAATAAATATTTAAGTTTAGAATATGTGTGTCTGTTCTGGAGAAGGTAGTACATTGTTCCTGTTTTCCTGTTATTAATATCTCACATTAGTGTGATGCATTTGTCACAATGTTGAACTAATGTTGATACATTGTTAATTTTATCATTGATAGTATTTTACTATTACCACTCTTAATTGGGGAAAGCAGTGTGAGAGGAGTTTGTTTAAGATTTCAAAGATAGGCAAGAATTGCTATTTCTATTAATCCAGATGTTATTACTGGGGTAGGAAATCCTCTCTTCTTAAGCATGAACTTTCAAGATACAATATTAACAAAAGTCCCTTTAAGATTCAAATTTCCTTACCTTTAAATTATCATCTCTTCTCAAATCCACAATCCTATCCATGGTGCCACATTATATTCAATAGTCATATATCCTTAACTTCCTCATGGCTGTGACAGTTTCTCAGATTCCTATTGTCCTTGATGACCTTGACACTTGTGTTGATGAGGAATTTTGTATCAAGTCTCTGAAATGGAACTTATCTAATGTTTATTTCATGATTAGACTGAGAATTTTTTTAGGAAGCAGACCATAGAAGGAAAGTGTCATTTTCATTTCATCAGGTCAAGAGTACATCTGTGCTCTCATCATGACTTGTCACTGTCGATGCTAAACTTAATCACCTAGTTGAGTTAATATCTGTTAGGTTTCTCCAGTAAAAAGTTATTCTATTTTTTTCCCTTTTCATACTTTACTCCTTGGAAGCAATTAAAGTTTGTATGATAATCATGTCTTTCGACCTTGTAAGGCATGCTCATTAACTTTATGTATTTATATATTTATTTATTATATGAATAAATATATATTTCATATATTTATTTATTTTCTTCATCTTGCTGCACTAGGTTGGACTCTCAGTATAATACTGATTAGGAATAGCAAGAGAGGACATTCTTGCCTTGCTCCAGTTATGGGGGAATATAATGCAGATTCTATCCATTAATTATGATATCAGCTATATGTTTTCTGTATCTGTTCTTTATAATATTGAGGAATTTCCTTCTATCTCATTTGTTGAGAGTTTTTATCGTGAATGGCTAATGAATACAAAGGAATCTTTTTCTGTACCAATTAATACAATCATATAATTGTTTTTTAGTTTGGTTGTGTGGTAGATTACATTAATTGATTTTGAAAGCCTGAATGTTTAGCCTTGAATATCTGGAATAAACTCTATTAAATTGTGGTGTGTAATTATTTTTATGCATTTTTAGATTTGATTTCTAATATATTTGCTATGTTTTTGAGAGATATCATTCTGTAATTTTTCTTTTCTTATGTCTTTATGTGATTCTGAAATTTGAGTGAGTTTGGCCTCATAGAATGAAGAAGTGTTTCTTTAATTTCTATTTTTTGAAAGCAAGAACGATTTTGAAGAATAAGCGTTATGTCTTCCTTAAGTATTTGGTAAAATTCACCAGTGAAATATTCTGGGCCTGGTGATTTCTTTCTTGTTTGTTTTCTTGCTTTCTTTACTTTTACATTATTCATTATTGCCCTCATAAACAGAGAGCTATTCTAGCCAGACACCTGCTGATATGGGGTCTTAGTCTCCAAAACAATTTGGGTAGTGCTTCAACTAGGAAAAATAAAAATGACTCCATTGAATTTAAGATGATATTGTGTTCTGGACATTTTGGGTTCTTTGTGCCACTGAATCAACAGGCAGTGGGGGGAAATAAAAATTAAAAAAAGAGTTAATCGGCCAGGAGAGGTGTCTCATGCCTGTAATCCCAGCACTTTGGGAGGCCAAGGTGGGTGGATCACAAGGTCAGGAGATCAAGATCATCCTGGCCAACATGGTAAAACCCTATCTCTACTAAAATACAAAAAAATTAGCCAGGCATGGTGGGGGCACTCCTGTAGTCCCAGCTACTCAGGAGGCTGAGGCAGGGGAATCTCTTGAACTGGGAGGTGGAGGTTGCAGTGAGCTGAGATCCCACTACTGCACTCCAGCCTGGCAACAGAATCAGACTTCATCTCAAGAAAAATAAAAAAAAAAAAAAGAGTTAATCTACTGGCCAGAAAAATTGATCCTGATTACCACAAGGAAACGGAGTTGCTGCTACATAATGGGAGTAAAAAGTAAAAGGTAGTATATTTGGAACCCAGGCAATTATTTTGGTCTCTTAATTGTTCCATGTCCAAGAGTAAAGATTAAGGCAAAACTATAACAACAACAAGACAAACACAACAAAAGCAAGATAACTGAATACACAGGTACTTTATTTATGAAGCTTTGAATTATTTTAATTAGATAAAGAACCAAACAAACCTGAACAGTGAAAGGTTCTGGCTCAGGGAAGATGAAATATGGAATAAACAGTAAAAGAAGGAAGCCCTTGATATCACTTATGCTTTGTGACCAACTTCAGAAATGAGAACTGAATAGATTTGTGTGTTTCTCTCTGGTTATTATTTATATTTATTACAATATTTTCTATCTCTTATCGATAAATATTTGACATCAAGTTATGAGACATTAATTTTACCATTTAGTCTTTAGATAGAAGAATACCCTATGACTGAGTTTGTGGAATAATTCATATAATTAGCAATTCTCCTGCCTCAGTGTACAGAGTAGCTGGGATTACAGGCATGTACCACCACGTCCAGCTCATTTTGTATTTTTAATACAGACAGGGTTTCTCCATGTTGGTCAGGCTGGTCTCAAACTCCTGACCTCAGATAATCCACCCACCTAGGCCTCCCAAAGTGCTGGGGTTACAGGCTTAAGTCGTGCCCGGCCGATATTTCTTTTGTTTTGTATGCTGTCTGGCTTTGGAGAATGATGATTGAAAGTTTAAAATCATTATACTATCTTGGTAGATAAACTCCTTTTGCATTTTGAAGTAGACATAGTACCAGGAATATTTTTATTTTGAAACATATTAGTCTGATATATGCATAGCTATACCAGCTTTTATTGTGTGATGATAATCTTTGCATAATTTGTCTTTTCCCATCTTTTGACTTTTTACTTTTCTATGCCTTTATAATTAAAGTGTACCACTCATAAGATTTATACATATATATTTTAATACACTCATAATATTAGTCTATTTTTTATACGAATACACATAATTTAAGGTATTTAAGGCTTATATTTACTATCTTCCTAATTTTCTCTTTGACTTTTCTACTTAATGTTCTGCTTCTTTTTTTTTTTTTTTTTTTTTTTTCCTTTTTAAGTGGAGTCTTGATCTGTTGCTCAAGCTGAAGTGCAATGACACAATCTTGGCTATCTGCGACCTCCATCTCCCGGGTTCAAGTGATTCTCCTGCCTCAGCCTCCTAAGTAGTTGGGACTACAGGCATGCGCCACGACAACCAGTTAACTTTGTATTTTTAGTAGAGGCAGGTTTCACTACGTTGGCCAGATTGTTCTGGAGCTCCTGACCTTGTGATCCACCCGCCTCAGCCTCCCAAAGTGCTGAGATTACAGGAGTAAACCACCGCGCCCAGCAATGTTCTGTGTTTCTTAAGCTGTCTATCTGAATTAATGAAATAATTTTAATATTCCTTTTTTTAATCATCTAACAATTCACTAGTTCTTCTTTTACTACCATATGATGGCTATTCTAGAAACTACAGCATTAATACATGACTTTTATGCAAATTGACTTAATTTGTGCAGTAATAATACAAATTATTATTTCTATCACTTTCCTTATATATTTAGAGTCTTCAAAAACTTAACTTCATGTATCTCTTTCCACATTTTATGCTCTAATTGCAATTAATTTTGTTCCATACATATTTTAAACTGCATAGCACATTACCCTTTTTGTATGTGCAGTCAATATCAATTGATGTTTGCAATTTGCTCTTCAATTTTTTCCTCTCTATGATTTATATATTTAACTCTGGGATCATTTATTCTGCCTGAATAATTTTTTTCAGTTTTCATTTTATTGAAGATTTGCTGGAGATAAATTGTTTCAAACTTTGTTTGTCTGAAAGCATCTTTGTGTGTGCATATATAAAGTGTGTATTGCCCGGTTACAAAATTATTGGTTTGCAGTTATTTTTTAGCTCTCTAATCATGCATTTTGTTATCTGGATTTTATCATTTCTGTTGAATTGTGGGTCATTTTTTTTAAAGTATTGTATTATTTTCCCCTAGTTTCTTTCTTAATTGCATATTTTTGTATCCTTTACCTGAATTGTACTGTGATACAACCAAGTCTGACAACCTTTGTTAATCATAATAGGTTTTTTTTGAGACTTTGACTCAGTCAATTGAATATTCCAAATCAGTTTTCTAAAGGTCTCAGCCATTGTTGCTATAATTATATTTTCTGCCTCATGCTTTCTCTTTTCTTACTATTGTAATGCAATTGTACATATTTTTAGTAGCTTTGAGGACCTATTTTTCATTCATTGTCCATCTGTGTGATTCAATTTGGATATTTTCTACTGATAATCCTTTGAGTTTTCTATTCTTCTGTTCTGGTGAGTGTCATTTGCTGTTAACTTCATCTGTATTTCAATTAATTTTTCCCTTTATGTATTTAGAATGATTTTTGATACTTCTATTCAAATTTAATTTTCTGGTATAATTTTGATTCATCTATTTTGTCCATAGTTTATTATATTTTTAAAATATTAACCCTTGTTATTTTAAATACTTGTTCACCAACACCAACATTTTGATCTTCTCTGGGTCCTCTCCTAGTCAGTTTTTATTTATTTTTCAAAATCTTTTTGATTATAGTCTTTCTATGTCTAGTAAATTTTCATTGTGCAATTACCATTGAATAGAAAAAAGTAGAGTCCCCTCAAATGGTAATATCTTCTACCTGAAATTGTTTCTTTAATTGCCTATTAGAGAACAATCACCTGAATCCAGTGTCGGATTTGAGCCATTGGCATTAGGTTCAAGCATTAAGTAAGCCTTAGTGATTCTCTGTTTTACCCCTGTTCCTCAAGCACTGTTTTAGTGGGCATTTGATTTAAAGCTCACAAGATTTCTTTTTCCCAGTCAATTTCTTTGCCTGCAAAGAAATTGCCTCTTTGGCTGAAAACTTTCTACACTCTACTTCTTATTGCAAGTATTCAAAGTCTGCAAAATTGTGATGGGGAGACTTGAATGATGCTAAACTGTGGGTCCTCTTTTACTTTTCTTGCATACTTCAAGACATCATCATTTGACTTTTGAAAAAAGAAAAAATAGCCTACCTCTTTAACTTCCCACAAAGACCTAAAACACAGCCGTTATGAAGGAAAACCTAGTTGTTGTTAGAAGCCCCTCAATTTTCAGCTGTCTTACATACGTCTCAGTGAAACACCCAAGAACTGCTGGTTTCTCCATTTCTTGGCAGCTTGTGATAGATTTGACATTCTGCTTGAGCCCAATTTTACTCTTCTTGATGGGGGGAAAAATAACTGCTTGTTATACAATCATCAGTTCATTAAGGCATAGCTCTGTCCATCTTAAATTTTACATTATTTTGTTGCTTTAAAGGTCTTTGATAATTTTGCTAATGTATTTGGTTATATGTTAAATATGTTCTACTTGTTCTAGCGATAGCATTAACTTGTAATTACTACTTTTTTCTTCCAAGAAACCATAGAAAGAAAAGTATTAATATTTATGTTTTTAGGGGAGGAGTGAAGGAGTTATTAGTGGTAAGAACTCAATATTTTAGGCCAGCACTAAATGATATAACTAAATTTTTTAACAATGTGTTTTAATGTAAGTCACACCTAGCTCTTATTTTTCTTCCTAATAATTTGTATACTAATGTCACAGTCTTACTCCCTCTCATTTAGACAGCAAAATAATTTTAATTCATTTTGAATTTTCATCAGAATCCTATGTTAACTATTTTTCCTTAATGTTGAGTTTTTCTATCTAATAAAAAAAACTTTTTATTTTAGTACCTTATATTTTATCTTGAATTAATTGTTACTTTTTAAATATATCCAAGTCTTTTAAATTTACTTAGACATTTTCCTGATTTTTTTCCATTGCATATAAGATCTGTTCAGTAATGAATTTCTAGTTAACACATGATATTCATTTATAAACAGACATTTGTATGACATGTTTCTAATACTTCTTTGGTCATTCTCATAAATTTTCCAGATTTAACTTAATCATTTGTAAATAATGTCAATATTCCTTTATACCCCCAATATTTTGTTATTGTTTTTATTTCTAAATTTGTTCTAACTAGCTGTGTGAACAAATCCATAATAACACTAAATGATAGAGTGATTATGCTCATATGTGTCTTGTACTTGATATAAATGGAAATTGTTCATTGTTGATGATTTTTTTATTCTTATAAATAAATTTTTCATCCTTTTCTGTTTTTCATATGAAATAATAGTATGTTTGCATGATAAAGGTTGTCAACATGGTAAATCAAAGACAAAAGGCTCCCTGGTTCCTCATCGGTTCAATAATCATTCCTAGTAAGTGATCCATTCTCCCCTTTAATTGCATAAATTGGAACCGGTGAATTTTTTCAGTGCTTATTTGTTTTTGCTTGACGATTTTATTTTATTTACTTTTTGCTGAAATTAAATAATTTATTATTGATAGTCTAATCACTATACTTTTCTTAGAATAACTGTTACATTTCCGGGATTACAAGAGAAAACATAAAACCTCTGTTTTCTTCCAGTATTACTACACATTGTCATTTTTTACATTAAATTGGTAGTCATACCTAAAAGTATGCTTATTGTAGAATTGTGAATAGTAAAAGCAAAAGAGATAATGAATTAATGTCCATTAATACTTTCAATATCGAAACCGCTTGTTATATCAGTTTTATCTGCATTTGCATTTATTTTAATGAAAATGTAAGAATTGTGAGGTTTTAGAAGGAAGCAGCATTTATGTCTCCCATAGTACAGGTAAATATATTGAACAAGACCAGTTTCTTCTATTGTCTTGGGTGAGCACTCTTGCCTGTTGCAGGCTGAACTCTTGCAGCAAATGATGTAATGAGACAGGGTCTCATTCTGCTGCCCAGGCTGAAGGGTGGTGGTGCAATCATGGTTCACTGCAGCTGCTACCTCCCTGGTTCAGGCGATCCTCCCACCTCACCTTACCATTTAGCTATAAATACAAGTGCGTACTGCTATACCTCACTAATTTTTTGATTTTTGTAGAGATAGGGTCTCACTATGTTGCCCAGGCTGATCTCAAACTCCTGATATCAAGCAATCCTCCCTCCTCAGCCTCCCAATGTGCTAAGTTTCCAGGCATGAAACACCGTGGCTGGCCCTAATTTTATTCATATTTCTAATGTTTTTGTATGTATAGTTGGACAAAATATTTACTTTTTAACATTTTTCGATATGCTTCTTGCTATTTTCCTGTTATTATTATCCTTGTCATTTCAAAATCATCAAATTTTATATGTTTTTGACCAGTTGAAAGGAAACTATATTCTCTGTTTTGGAAGTGAACTACATTTTTTTAAAATATTTATGCGTTGAGATAAGAGACTTAAAGCCTTGTGTTCATAGAATATGCCTCCTATTTCTTCTTGTAGTTTCTATAAATTTTAATTCATAGTTTTATGTTATTTCTTAATGAAATGTCCTGGATCTTCCTTGTAGATTTCACCACTCATTATAAAGTGGTTGAATTATCTTTGTCTCAAGGAAATTTAACATCCTGCTTCCTATTTGTCCATTTGCTTGGTATATGTATCCTCATGTTTTTTAACTTCCAAACTGTTTAGTAGGTTTCAGACAGATCCATCTCTTAGACAAGATAAACTTTAGATTTTCCCTATTACCTAATCAATTATTGACTTTTTTTACTTTTTATGGTTGATTTTATCAAATTTTTGTATCAATCCATCATCTTACTTCATGTTTAAGCTATTGTTAGTGCACAATTTTATTGTTTGCTGTTAGCTTTTTCAATTTATTTTTTTATTATAAAATTGATAAATCTGCAGATGATATTTGCTTTTCTATTGGTTAGATTTTAATATTATACAATTTCCTTTAACTTCCATTACTTGTATTACAAGCTTTTAATTGCATTATTAATTCACCAATGTAAAAAAGTAGTACATTTACATTGTTTTGTTTGATTGCTTTTGTTTTCATTTGTTTTTTTTTTTCTGTGCAATACTTTAGTATAGGTACTGAAATAATTTTCCATTATTTCTAACAGATATAAATTTTTATTGACTGCTCCCTTATTCTGAACAGTGTTCTGTTTTTTGGTCTCTGAATCTTTAGAAAAACTCTTGCACAAACTTGCTGCCAATTTATTAGTGTGTGAATTAAAATAAGAATTTACATGCATTAGGTCTGTATTCTGTTGGGAGACTTGGACAGTATTGACTCATTTCCTAATTGAACCATCTGGAATTCAGTTTCTTTAATATAGTTAAAGGAATTGATTCAATGGCATCTAAATTTTCTTTCTGTTCCTGACTTACTATGATTGCTGACTTATCCACAGATAACAACATGCATGACTATATTAGCAACTACATATTCACACAGGCAGCATTCAATAAATGTGTGATGATGTGATTTTCCCTCCCATTAACTGTACTGAGACATATAAATGAATTTTAAAAACGTGTCAGAGAATATCATTGAAGGAAAATATTAAATTGCAATTGGCAACTATACATTTTTAATTAAATGAAACAATAAGAACATAAAAAGTACAGTTTTATTTAGAAAAAAATACCAAATAGAATTTGCTTAGTAATGAGGAAAGGTAATCATTTAAACTTCTCTTATTTTTTCTCCCAGTGCCATCTAATTACTCTAATTGACTAAAAGTTATTAGTTTTTTCTTTTTGATTTATTTAAGACATGTTCTTTTTATTGCTGAATGAGTTTTAATATAACTACTAAATACTAATATTTCCTTCCCTACCTGATAACATTCCCAAGTTAATTCAAAAATGATGACAGTTTTTATTGGATTTCTGGTAAATTATTTTTCTTTTCATAATTGTGTTCTTTTGTCTGTCATCTTATGAATTTCTCCTGAGTATCTGAATTCACATCCTCATCCTATATTTTGATATTTTCTCATTATTAACAGATTATTGATGGCTACATGGAGAATAATGATAGATTTTGGCTAGGACCAAGCAAGAACAACTACTAGCAAATTAATTACATTCATGTTTTGATTTATTTTAAAAGATTATATGGGCCAGGCATGGTGGCTCATGCCTGTAATCCCAGCTACTTGGGAGGCTGAGACAGGAGAATAGCTTGAACTTAAGAGGCATAGGTTGCAGTAAGCCCAAATTGCACCATTGCACTCCAGCCTGGGCAACAAGAGTGAAACTCTATCTCAAGAAAAAAAAGATTATATGAACTGTTTACTTAAGATAATATTCTTTCACAATAATTACATTTTATTAAAATATTTATATTTATCTGCTTTGAGTGTCAGATAAAAATAAACATATTCTGGCAAAATTCAAGAAGTGGCACACAATCGATAAGCACTGTGAGCATTATACAAGAATCTGAATGTTATTTTATTATTGTTATAACTGTTTATTGTGCTCTTCATTGGTACCTCACTTCTATTACCTAATCTGCTGCATGTTACAGTTACTAATAGAATTGAAAAATCAGGCAATTTTTCAATGAAACTAATTTTTGTGGTAGTTTTATTTAGTAATTTGTATTTCACAGTAAGTAGTGTTAAAAATGTAGTAAAAATTCTATTTGAATTATTGATCTGTTTGAGGAGACACACACATATATATACAAAAAAAATAAACTATAGCATCAACAATGATGCAAATCATAATTGCTATGACATCTAAAAAGATAACATCTATGAGATTATCACTGAGATTGTAGATGCCAGGGAAGGATTTAAAGAACATATGATTGAACTGAAGGTTCTGTGATGGGTCTCACATAGATAATGGGCAAAGCAAATGAAGACAAATGGGACCAACCAAGACACAAGTGGAATGTTTTACAACATACTTTGACACAATAACTAATTCACCAGGAAGAATAGGCAAGAGGTTAATGTAAATACAGAAGGAAATGTCACACAGGTCTTACATGCTGAACTAAGACATTTCAGATTCAATGTACATTTAATGACAACTATTTATATTATTGGGTAATAGGGAGATATATGTTCTATGAGATTCTTAGAATGTGAATTCTGTCAATATGGTGTAGGGAAAATGAAAAGCAAGGGGACAGCTTGAGAGGTTATTCAAATGTCAAAATGTCACTTAAACTCCACAAAGGAAGAAAAAAAGTTTCATGCTCATGTTTATTTCCCCAAGACTAATAAAACTTTCTCTGCTAAGTAAACATATGTAAATTAAATACATTGTGTGTCAGAAACGAAGATGTTTGAAAATTTAATTGTCACTAATTACATAATCATTGAGAAATTATTCATCTATATTTTGCCTTATGGGGTAATATACAAAACAGTCATGTATAGATAATATAATTACTTTAGTAACCTTTTAGTATTATTACTATCATTTCCACACAGGTAAAGAATTGGCTTTCTGATGTGTTAATTTTGAAGATAGAATAGTGTATCTTAATTAAAATGTCCAGGAAAAAAATGAAATACATAAGATTAATACATAAAAGAATGTACAAGAACTCCTGACAAAAATGGAAATGAAGGCTTGGAAATCATTTTCATAAAACGTAGAAAATTTGAGAATAGTTGACATCTTTGCGTCTGACAAGTGGCAGTAAGACTGAGAAAGAAAACTGAGCACTTTCTGGTTCTTTACAGTTTCAAGATCTTTTGTTCATTTCTGATAATTCATTTTTCCTGACTTGGTGTTCTGACTGAAGAAATTAGAAATGTTTGTTTCTTCCTGTGAAATGAGAACTCAGAGTTCTCAGTACTTTTTTACAAGACATCATAATGCTTTTTTTCTAGAGCATAAGTGTTAACAAAATTCCTGGAGCCTCTGAGGCACTGCAA
Organism: Cacajao melanocephalus; assembly: GCA_963573385.1. Lineage (NCBI taxonomy): Eukaryota > Metazoa > Chordata > Mammalia > Primates > Pitheciidae > Cacajao > Cacajao melanocephalus. The sequence goes on from CAUYLG010067215.1 coordinate 12,574, forward strand.
AATTTGCTGATTGAAATTTTGGACTCTAAGAGAAGCATTGAATTCCATTTGATGTAGTTTATAATGTACTGTATTTATCTATTTAATTTTTTCCATTTATATTTTAGGTTTGGGGATATCTGTGCAGGTTTGTTACCTTAGTAAATTGCATGACACAGCAGTTTGGTTTTTGAATGATCCAACCACCCCTGTAGCGAGCATAGTACCTGATAAGTAGTTTTTCAACCCTGGTCCCCTCAAACCCTCCTCCTTCTAGTAGTTTCCAGTGTCAAACTATGCATCTGAGAAAGGTCTAATATCCAGAATCTGTAGGGAACTTAAACAACTCAATAAGCATTGCTTTTGGTGTTTTAGTCATGAAGTCCTTATCTACACCTATGTCCTGAATGGTATTGCCTAGGTTTTCTTCTAGGGTTTTTATGGTGTTAGGTCT
>CAUYLG010067217.1:0-56771 GCA_963573385.1 Cacajao melanocephalus
TCTGTTTCTTAGTTTTCCTTTGGCGGATGCCCCTTCCCCGCAGAGCTGGACCTTCCCGGTTCAGCTGTGCTTACTGTGAAACTCTCAGTCCTCAGCGCTTCCAATTGCTGTTCTCCTTGTGGGGATGGGACCAGCCGAGCCTGGCTCAGAGGGCACCCCATCCCATATACTCCGCTCCGAGAAGCGCCGTGCCGGGGCGCTGGCAAAACAGCCATGCCGGCCAAAAAAGTCGTGCTGGCAACCCGTGTGGCTCCTCCGCCGGGAATCTCCCGGTCTGTGGGCAACAAAAATTCGTCTGAAAGTGCGGCATCCACTCGCTCTCTGCGCTTTCACTGGGAGCTACAATCCTGAGCTGTTGTTAATCGGCCATCTTGGATCTCTCTCAGGTATTTACATCTTTTTCCCCTGAAATTGCCAGCCTCAGGTTGAATCAGCTGCCTTCTGCTTCTTTCTGGTGGGTTTCAGCCTTCCGATGTCACAATCACTGCCTCTCCTGTCTAAGCCGAGAAAGATTGGTTCTCCCAGGGGGTAAGAAGAGACAATGCTAGTGCTGGAATGATGAGGGAGCACAGGTGTGAGGAGATCAGGGTCAGTCCCTGCTGCCCCCCTAATTATCCATGGTGGGCCTGGGCTGGGGGCACCATGTCTTCCTCCCCCAGACAGTCCTACTCCAGGATTTTTACTCAAAAGAAATGACAACACATCCACATGAAGACCTGTACAGGAAGGTACCAGTCAAACAGGAAACAACCCACATGTCCAGCGACAGACGCACAAGTCAAGAAAATGTGGGGTCCACATCGTTGGGATACTGCCGAGAAACAGACAGGACCACGTGACTGACACCAGCCTCAAAACGCTGTATGGAAGGAACCAGACACTAAAGAAGATGGATGTCCCAGCTCAAGAGGGAGAATTCTTCCTTCCTCTAACTTTCAGTTCTATCAGGGGCCCTCGGCAGATTGGATGGCGCCCACCCACACTGGGGAGGGTGGGTCTTCTTGACTCAATGCACTGATTCAAATGCTGAGAAACAACCTCACTGATACACCCAGAAATGTTTTTCCAGCTATCTGGGCATCTCTTAGCCCAGTCAAGTTGACACAGAAAATTAACCATCACACAGAATACACAGCTATGGTGTCCAGCTTCCTGGAGACCCAAGGAGGGGACGTCTGAGTACAACAGCACATTATTCTACTCTCCTAAGGTTCAAGAAATGGCAAAGCTGATGAAAATCACAGTAACAGTTGCCTTTAGGGGCCACAGGGGGATGGAAAGGGCCATAAAGAACTTCTTGTGGTGGGAGGTCACCATGCTCTGTATCACAATTGGGGTTTTGGTTGCGTGGGCATCTTCCTAACTCATTGAACTGCGTACTGAAGATCCATGCAGCTCACTGATTGCACCTCAATTTTTTGGAAGAAAAGAGGGGGAACAACAGGTATTCTTGCGATTGCTATAGGCTGGGAAATAAGGAGGAAGCTAAGATAGTAGATTTGGGTGCTATTGCCCAGGGCCAGGAAGCAAGGGCCGAGAAACTGGAGTTCACTTGTATAGGCGCGGAGGGCACGTTGACAGCTTTGGGGAGGGAATCACTGACCTGCATGCATAAGACACTGAGGTGGGCAGTTTTCATGCATTGCCTCCATTCATTCCCACAACTCTGGTTGCCCCCATTTGCTGGTGAAGACACAATGTTCCAGCCTATCTGCCCCTCCAGGCGTATACACCACAGGACCTCCCAGGGAAATGAGGCCGTCAGAGTTCTGCAGGCAGCCTGCCATGCAAAGATGCAAAGAGAAGACACAGGTTGTCAGAGTGGGTTAGGGTTCAAGGTGGATCCCGGGTAGGGGCAGCAGATGGGTAGGGAGGTCCAAAGCACTTTGGGTCCACACCTACTAACAAACTTCAAAGAGGAGAAAAGGGTATGTGTCATGTCTTGTGATACATGCTCATAGAAGTGTTCCCTGGGATGTCTAAGGCCCCACACTTCCTGCTGGCCAGTCGTCCTCCTCTGTGGAATTGAGGAACCTTCTTAGATGCCTTTAAGGGATCCTGGGGGGAGGGGAACGTCCCCTTTGGGGTCCCCAGTCCGACTATCTCCTTGGAAAGCTCCTTGCCCCACAATCACCTGTTTGTGGGCAGGGGCTGGGCCTTGGGTGCCCTGGTGGACACCAGCAAGACACAGGCTCATTTCTCAGCATTTTCAATCTCAAGAGATCCCAGAGGAACCATCTGGAAGGTGCAGAGGAGGCCAGAGAGGCCCCCTAGGTGAGGTCTGGCGTGGCCTGGGGCCCAGTGGGGAGAGCAGAGCAGAGCAGAGGTGTGCACAGTGACTGACGATGCCAGGCTCCCACCCCGTGCCCCCCACCTGCCCTCCTGGCCCTGAAGACAGATGCACCCCTTTCCCTGCAGTTCCTGCCTGCCCTGCACAGCACGGGTCCCTTTCTGCTCTCAGCCTCTCCCTCTCGTGAGTGGAAAGTCACCCACAGATTCTGCTCAGAACAAAAAAAAAAAGAGGGAAGTAAGGCAGCCCACCCCCAGCCCCCACTTCTGCCCCTGCTAAAAATAGAAGCAGCCTCTGAGCGGGGCATCAGCGTGGGCTTCCGGGGGAGGCGGCTGCTCTCCCGCAGCCCTGGTGTTTTCTGGGGAATCAACAGGAGGAGAGAGAATTTGAGAGGAACACGAGAGACCCCCAGGACCTAGCTGGCTCAGCACCGCGTGAGTACATTTCCCAACTGGCCGGTCCCCTGACGGAGGCCCGCAGGTGCAGAGCTGGTGAAGCCCCGTCCCGGGGGGCTGCCGTGGGGACCCCCCTCTCCCCAGCACCTGGCCCCCTTGTCCTGTCCATGCCCATGTGTTCTCACGGCTTCGTGCATGCCCCTTTGCATCTCCTAATTTCCTAAACCAGATGTGGAGTGCCAGTAGCAGGTGCTGGGGCGACTGATGCCGTGGCTTGGATTGCACAGACCTCTGTCAATCCGACCCGCAGACGCTCTCTATACATGCCGGGTGACCCACAGAGGCCAGGATGCTCCTGCTGTCATGTAGTGCTGGGCCTTATTTTCTTCTGACTGGGACAGTGCCAGGGGCTGGGGAGTGGGGCTTGGTGCACAGAGTGTGTCTCAAGGTCTCTGATGCCTGTGGCCCCCAGCCAGGTGGAGAGGAAGTGTGTACGGGGTCTGTTTCCAAGCCACTGGAGTCTCTGGGTCTGGGAAGGGTTCGTGTTCCCTACCCCTCAAAGCCACAAGCACCTTTAAGCTGGTTTCTCTGGGATATCTTGAGATTACAAATGCCAAAGAATGACCCTGTGGCTTGCTGGTGTCCACCAGGGCACCCAAGGCCCAGCCCCTGCCCACAAATGTGATTGTGGGGTAAAGAGCTTCCCAAGGAGACAGTAGGACTGGGGACCCCAAAGGGGACATTCCTCTCCCCCTGGGATCCCTTAAAGGCATCTGAGTAGGTTCCTCATTCCTGCTGAAACACTTTGGGAATTCATTCCTTAAGTCACAGGCTTGAAGAACCTCTGCAGCCCCTTGGGAACTTTTGCTTGTGAGAGACTACGGCCTTTTATGGGGTGTCACTGAGTTCATTGGTTTGCAAATGTCAGCCAGACCTCAGAGGCCTCCTTTAAAAGGAGAAATGGAATGATAGGCTCTTAGTGTCTCACGTTCATACAGTGCGTAACATCCCCAGGTGCAGCGATTTCAGGGTCATCCCCAGCCATCGCTGCCTGGCAGGTGGAGCCCCGCCTGCAAAACGCTCCTGTCACCTCAAAGCCTGGTTTCCTAAGTGGGCCTCTCCAGAGCTCCCTGCACACAGGGAAGAAGAGACAGATGATCAGAGAGCAGCCAGTCACCCGATCTCCGCTGCTGCAGAAACGCATTCTGACAACCTCACGTCCAGACTGATGGACGGTTTCTGGGTGCAGTTTTGACGGCTGCCTTATTTCATTAGTGGTGATTGTATCATTTGGCACAAATGTTAAAAAGACTTCCCTGTTTCCATCTCATTTTTCATCTCCCACTTACATGGCAGGAGGGTAGAGATGATCTCTGTGCCTGAAGAATCCCATGGTCTTCTCGCTGTTGCTGGGGAATGAATTTCCATCACCACATGCTAGGAGAGGCATAAACCATTGGAAAAACGTGGCCTCTTGTTTGTGCGTCTTGTGTTTTCATAGCGAAAGTGAAAAGAAACGCCCAATCCAGCCACCAAGCCCAACAAATTCATTTAAAGACATTTTTACATAATAGAGGCATTAAAAGAGAGGGTGGAGGCACATCATGGGAGCCTGCCCCCTTAGAAGAAGAAAAACCGGTGCATTTTGAGATGTGTTTGGCTCCTCTTACCTTGCACAGATAGGCGGAAAGTGTGAGTCTGAGTATTTTTAAGTTTCAAGATCACTGATGGGTTGGAAACAGGTGAGCCGGCCTCCGGGAAATTAGTCAAGTTCCTGAACAAGTTGCCTGCAGTCCCGGGAGCTCTCAGGAGAAGGGGTGTGACCCGAGAAGGTGACAGCCCCCTCCCCCCGCCGCCCACCCCCGGCTGGACCGCCTTCTCACTTTCTCACCCTGCACCCCGCGCCCGAGCCACCACCCCCCACCTCCTCCGAGTTGCCACTCTTCATTTCTCTTTCCTTTTCTCAGCTCTGCACCTGTGGGTACAACGTAAAACCCTGAGTTCTTGTTCCTTTTTCTGTCACAAGGCCTCTGTCCTGCCATCCTCTCTTCTCCCACTCACCCTACCCTCTTTCTCCACCTCTGCTACTATCCGGTCTTTTCCTCAACCCAGCATCCCGTAAGGGTGGATCACAAGGTCGGGAGTTCAAGACCATCCTGACCAACATGGTAAAACCCTGTCTCTACTAAAAATACAAAAATTAGCCAGGTATGGTGGCATAAGACTGTAATCTCAGCTACTCAGGAGGCTGAGGAGGGAGAATCACTTGATCCTGGGAGGCAGAGGTTGCAGTGAGCCAAGATGGCACCACTGCACTCCAGCCTAGCGACAGAGCAAGTCTCCATCTCAAAAAAAAAAAAAAGTCACTCCTGCAATTCCCACGTGGACTGTCACTTCCCATGACAAGTACACAGCCTCTCCTCCAGGGCTTAAGTCCCAGCTTCCCCAAAACCTGTCTCATCCCTTGATGTCCCCTCTCCAAGACTGGGAAGCCTCAGGTCTTCACCAGAGATGATCATAGCTTCCTGCCCAGCCTGTTTGGGGCTTGGAGTCACTGAGGGTTTGGGGCCTGGCCTCTGCTCAACTCAGCTCAAGAAATTGTAGCTGTTTTTGGTTTAGTTTAGTTTAGGTTTGAGACAGGGTCTTGCTCTGTCGCCCAGACTAGAGTGCAGTGGTGCGATCACAGCTCACTGCAGCCTCAAACTGCTGAGCCAAGCAGTCCTCCCGCCTCAGCCTCCTGAGTAGCTGAGACTATAACACGCTCCACTACGCCTGCCCAATCTTTTTATTTTTGCCGAGTTGGGGTCTTGCTATGTTGCCCAGACTGGGCTCAGACTCCTGAGCTCAAGTAATCCTTCTGCCTCAACCTCCCAAAGTGCTGGGACTACAGGCATGAGCCACTGCACCGGCCTGTTTCTATTTATTTATTGAGATAAGGCTCACATAACATAAAAGTCACCATTTTAAAATCAGTAATCTGGTGGCATCTGGTACATTCACAACGCTGTGCAACCACCACCTCTATCCACTTCCAAGACACTTTCATCACCCCAGAAGGAAACCTTGTCGTCCCCATTACCACTCACCCCCTCCTCCATTCTTCCCTCCCCCCAGTCCCTGGCACCCACCAGCCTGCCTTCTATCTCTATGGATTTGCCTATTCTGAGCATTTCATCTAAATGGCATTTTACGTAAAATGCCACACAAAAAGTGTGGCCTTGTGTATCTGGCTTCTTGCTCTGAGAGTAGTGTTTGCAGGGCTCATCTGTGCCGTGATGTGTGCCAGTCCTGCCTCATCCTTCCGTATGGATGAATAATATTCCATTCTATGGATAAGATGTCTTTTGTGTGTGTGTGTGACACAGTTTTACTCTATCACCCAGACTGGAGTGCAGTGGCGCAATCTCAGCTCACTACAACTTCCACTTCCCAGGTTCAAGCAATTCTCCTGCCTCAGCCTCCCAAGTAACTGGGATTACAGGCGTGCATCACCACACCTGGCTAATTTTTGTGGTTGTTTCTTTGTTTGAGATGGAGTTTTGCTCTTGTGGCCAGGCTGGAGTGTGGTGCAATCTCAGCTCACTGCAACCTCCACCTCCTGGGTTCAAGCAATTCTCCTACTTCAGCCTCCCTAGTAACTGGGATTACAGGAGTGCACTATCACACCCAGCTAATTTTTGTAGTTTTCATAGAGACAGGATTTCACTGTGTTGGCCAAGCTGTTCTCCAACTCCTGACCTCAGATGATACACCCACTTCCGCCTCCCAAAGTTCTGGGATTACAGGCATGAGCCACCGTGCCCAGCCTGGTGTCTTTATTTTAAATGTCACTGGCAGGAAGGGTTCAGGGCTTCAGGGACTAGTGAAAGGAGCAGGGCAGAGAGAGAAGGAGATGCCTTGCTCAGCACCAAATGCAGCAGAAAAAGCAGACTCCAGGTATCTCAGCGCCTCTCCCTCGTCATCCCACAGAGTGGCTCTGCCTTACTGGTGAAGGCTGAGCTCCAAGCCAGCTCTTCCAGGAGGCCAGTTAGAGGAATACAGCAGCTTCAACCAGCCTTCCCGAGCTGCAGCTTGGCTCTGCTCCTGAGTACATTATAACAATTAATTACAGCCAGTCCTGGGTTATCTGGAGTAATAGGGGACCCAAATAACAGAGCTAATTGAAACATAGGCCACAGGGGCAGCAGGAACAGAGAGGGCCCCGTTCCATGACAGAGCGGTTTATTTTGTAGTTAATTATAAGTAAAGAGACCGTTTCGTAATCCCCGCCTCTCTCTTCGTCTTTCTCCCTCTCAGATGCCCCACATTTAATTGGATGCACAAACCTATTTTGCTCCTAACATAGTGGTGCTCAATTAATGCATTTTAACTCCCGGGCTCCCCTGGCATCTCTTTGGCAGAATGCTCTGAGATAGAAAATCTGAGTGGTTTGAATTCCATTTCTGTGCCCGCCTAACCTCAGATGGAGACACTCATTGTTATAATTGTAGTAATAAGAGGGCCGAATGTAGGCTTCATGCTTTATTCTTCTAGAAATGCCTCTTCCTGTAAATGGTGACGTTATCATAAGACACACAGCAGAGGCTGGGTGCGGTGGCTCACGCTTATAATCCCAGTACTTTGGGAGGCCGAGGCAGGTGGATCCTGAGATCAGGAGATCAAGACCAGCCTGGGCAACATGGTGAAACTGCATCTCTACTAAAAGTATAAAAATTAGCCAGATGTGGTGGCGGGTGCCTATAATCCCAGTACTCGGGAGGCTGAGGCAGGAGAATCACTTGAACCCAGGAAGTAGAGGTTACAGTGAGCCAAGATCATGCCACTGCACTCCAGCCTGGGTGACAGCGAAAGACTCTGTCTCAAAAAAAAAAAAAAAAGACACACAGCAGAAGGTGAAATTGGACAAATCAGCAATCTGGGACCTGCCCCACTGGGTCGCCAGTCCCTGGGTATTGAGAGGTGGTGGGGTTACTCTTTGAGGTCTCTTGAGAGCCCTTTCCTGAATGGGCAAATGTGCTTAAATATTGAGATCCTGCTTTTATATTATATTTATTTTATTTTATTTTATTTTATTTTATTTTATTTTATTTGAGACAGGATCTCGCTTTGTCACCCACGCTGGAGTGCTGTGGCGCAATCACAGCTCACTGCAACCTCAACCTCCTGGGCTCAAGTGATCCTCTAGCCTCAGCCTCCTCAGGTAGCTAGGACTACAGGTGTGTGCCACCACACCTGGCTTATTTTTGTATTTTTTGTAGAGACAGGGTCTCCCTATGTTGCTCAGGCTGGTCTCAAAACTCCTGGACTTAAGCTCTGCGCCCACCTTGGCCCCCTAAAGTGCTGGGATTGTAGGTGTGAGCCACCACACCTGGACTGAGACATTTATTTTCCTGTCTAGTTAAAAACTAAAAATCTCTTGTCATGTCCTGAAGTTTTCCATCTCCAGCGTCTTAATTATTCATTTTCCTTCCTGGAAGCCCAGCCACGGCCTAGAGTAATCCTAGTGAGGTCACAGACAGCCCAAGCAGGACCATCCAGAACACGGGACAGGGGCTGCCCAGCTTTCTGCATGGTGACAGTCTCCTCTTAGAGGCTGTGAGTGTCCACCTGTGTGTCTGTCAAGTCAGTTTGGTTACTGAGACATTCTGTCCTCTTGCTGCGAGGTTGACTGAGTGCCCACCTTGTGCAGACACCCACTGCACAGAGACATTGCGTCCTGCTTGTCTGGGAATATGTCCTCCGAAGGTCACCCAGTGAAGAAGCTACAGCCCTCATTCCCTTCCACGATGACAGAGTGATGTGTTGAGTATCATCCCAAAAGTGATGGCTGGTATGGGGTTCTCAGTATCCCACAAACATAACTCCAGAAACACCCCAGTGGACAGAATGGACTTCCTTGTTTTGGGGACAGGATCTCACTCTTACCCAGGCTGGAGTGCAGTGGTGCAATCGTGGCTCACTGCAGCCTCTACCTCCTGGGCTCAAGTGATCCTCCCACCTCAGCCTCCTGAGTAGCTGAGAGGACAAGTACATACCACCATGCCTGCCTACTTTTTAATTTATTTTATTTATTTATTTATTTATTTATTGAGAGAGAGATTTGCTCTTGTTGCCTAGGCTGGAATGCAGTGGCATGATCTTGGCTCACTGCAATCTCAGCCTCCCAGGTTAAAGCCATTCTCCTGCCTCAGCCTCCTGAGTAGCTGAAATTACAGGCACCTGCCACCACGTCCAGCTAATTTTTGTATTTTTAGTAGAGATGAGGTTTCATTATATTGGCCAGGCTGGTCTTGAACTCCTGACCTCAGGTGATTTATCTGCCTCGGCCTCCCAAATACTTTTTAAATTTTTTTGTAGAGACAAGTTCTCACTATGTTGTCCGAGCTGGTCTCAAACTCCTGGGTTCAAGCAATTGTCCCACCTCAGCCTCCCAAAGTGCTGGAGTTACAAGCGTGAGCCACAGTACCCGGCAGAATAGACTTGCTTTGATGGGGAAGAAGACCTTTCAGATTCTAGAAGTTGCCCAGGGTGGGAGCAGGTGACAAATATGTTCGTTGTTGCCATAACACTGATGTTTGGGGACACTGGCAAATGAAGAGCTCTCCTGGTGGGACGTAGGGCCAGCTGGCCTGTCTACATCTCACCCATAAAGACAGTTTGTGCCTTGGAGGTCAGAAATCAGAAGGCCGTCTATTCTATGCTTCTAACCCATGAACAATTGAGAGTGCAAGATGGATTGGGGCGTACCTCCAAACCTCAGGCACAGCAGAACCATCTAGGTGGGAACAGCAGGCGCTGGAAAGCAGTCGTGGTGAAAACTCTCCCCACACATGGGGAGGTGAAGGTCTGATTGGCTGAAGGGAGGTAGAAAACCAGCATTCAGCCATTGGAAATTAATCACTTGATAAATATGAAATGCCAATTTATGGAAGGCACTTGCTAAGTCAGGGTATACAAGGAAATAGGAAGTATCTCCCTGCCCAGATGTACGTGGCAGACACAGAAAGATGCCAACACCACCGGCTGGGTGAGTTTCCAATCAGAAGCCCAGATGGAAGGGTTGAGGGTAAATCGTTGAAGTTTTTCTCTAAATTCTGCTCGGTATGAAGGTAATTATACAGGAAGAGGAGGCAGTGACTTCTTGTTTCTATCCTGAGTTTGCTGTTAGCTTCTGATGGGGGTGGACTGAGTAGCTAAGTAGCATTTGCCCACTGTACATGTCACAGTGGCCTTAAAATGTTACTGCTATGTGTGGTTGGGTGCACTGGCTCACACCTGGAATACCAGCCTTTTAGGAGGTCGAGACCAGTGGATCATTTGCAGTCAGAAGTTTGAGACCAGCCTGGCCATCATGGAAAAACCCCGTCTCTACTAAAAATACAGAACAAAGAAAAATGAACCAGGCACGGTGGCACATGCCTGTCATCCCAGCTACTCTGGAGGCTGAAGTGGGAGGATCGCTTGAGCCCGGGAGGTGGAAGTTGCAGTGAGCCAAGATAGTGCCACTGAACTCCAGCCTGGGCAACAGAACCAGACTCCATCTCAAAAAAAAAAAAGTTAATGCTACTCATCCAATAAAAAGGGGTTCAGAGAGGGTAAGCCACATGCCCAAGGCCACACAGCAACAAATGGCAGAACTGAAGTTTAAACCCAGGGCTCTCTAATGGCTGGACCACATCCTTCCCACTAGACCACAGAGGGGAACTGCCATTTTTATCTCTTTATGCAAAATTTTTTGTTTGTTTGTTTGACTTTTTGTTTGATTAGAATTCCTGCAATCCCTTTCCCTACACCCCCTGCCCTTTTTGGAGGGAACAATGTCACCTCATGCCAACAAGCACAGCTTATAATATGTTAACCTCCTGAGTTCAGGTATTATGGCTTCCTTATTTGTAGGAGCCCTGACCGTGGAACCCCGGCCACCCAACTCTCTAAATCTACAACAGAAGGCATCCTCAGAGCCTGCTCATTTTAGCAAAGTCACTCAAGCCTGGCCCTCAAAAACCACCCACTTCTTTTTCTTCTGCTGCCTGGAAATCTGCCCACTGAACCTGATGCATGAGAAAATGCAGTGTTGACCTCAAGGCTTGAACACCTCTGGTTAAAATAAGGAAGTCCGAGACCTAAATAAAACCCAGATCTGGCAGGGCATGGTGGCTCACACCTGTAGTCCCAGCATTTTGGGAAGCTGAGGCTTGAGACCAGGAGTTCAAGACCAGCCTGGACAATGTAGTGAGACCCCCATCTTTAAAAACTAAAAATTTTTTAAAGTTGCTGGGTGTAGTGGTATACACCTGTAGTCCCAGCTTCTGGGGAGGCTTCAGGTGGGAGTATCACCTGGCCCCAGGAGGTCAAGGCTGCAGTGAGCTTTGATTGCACCACTGCATTCCAGCCTGGGTGGCAAAGTAAAACATTGTCACACACACGCACACACACACACACAACGTGGTTGGTTGGTTGGTTGGTTTATTTTGAGATGGAGTTTCTCTCTTGTTGCCCAGGCTGGAGTAAAATGGTGTGGTCTCGGCTCACTGCAACCTCTACCTCCTGGGTTCAAGCGACTCTCCTGCCTCAGCCTCCCTAGTAGCTGGGATTACAGGTGCGCACCACCATGCCTGGCCAATTTTTTGTATTTTTAGTAGAAACAAGGTTTCACTAAGTTGGCCAGGCTGGTCTCGAACTCCTGACCTCAGGTGATCCACCCGCCTTGGCTTCCCAAAGTGCTGGTGTGAACCACCGTGCCCGGCCAAAAAAATGCTGCTTCCTGAACCCTCAGGTTGACCAGACCTGAAGGCCTTTTTAGAAGGAAGAGCTGGGAGCCCCGTGAAGCTCCAGGGAAATACACACAGACCCCTCCTTGAGCTCCTCACTGTCCTGACTGCACATCGTGGTGGAGCCTGGGACGAGAATGAGGGTTAGAAAGCTGGAGGCAGAAGCCTCCCTCACCACATCCCCATCACCATGGAAGAAAACCTGAAATCTGCATTTAAAAAAAAAATACTAACCTTCTAGCTGATGGGAAAAGTTGGCAGAGTTACTTGCAAACACCTGGGAATGTGTTTCCAAGCATGCTGCATTTCTCTATTTGCAGGGTATTTCATAAAATAGATGGCCCCACAACTAGAAATGCATTTTAAATTGATCGCTGCATCGATTCTAAGTGTATTTCCAGTGTGTCTTACAAATGCAGAAGGCAGCAACGGGTGCCTGGTGTGTGTCCTGCTGCCTGCTGACTCCTCAAAGGAAGCTTGTGATGCGGCCGGGGCCAGCTCTGGGCCCTGGATATAACTTCATTTGAGCTGCAGGTGGTGACCCGAGTGATCACGCTGCATTCCCTGGGTAAATCACTCTGCTGTAGCTCTGATTTGCATTCTCTGAGCTAATGCTCGACTTTAAAATATGGGCCAGACTGGGCTGGGATCCAGGCTTCCTTCTTCCTTCCTATCTCTTTCTCACTGCTCCTCAGCACCAGTCTTTCGTGCTGCTGCTTTCCTCTTCCAGTGAGTCTGGGGGCTCTTTTGACCATCTTTCCTCCAAGTTTCTCTTTCCCTGCCTCTTTTTCTCTGCTCTGAACCTCCCATATTTGTCATGTGTGGTGTATTCTTACTTGTCATTTTTTTGTTCCCTGAATCTTGTCATAGTCAAAGTTTCTTCTTTTCTTATCTTTTGCCTTCTGCATTTAGGAATGGTTTTTGAATCAAATGAGTGAATCAGTGAGTGAGTGACCAAATGAATGAATGAATAAATGAATTAGTGAATGAATGAGTGAATGAGCAGATGAGTGAGTGAATGAGTGGATGAGTGAGTGATTGAATGAATGAAAGAGTGAGTGAGCGGATGAGTAAGATGCATGAGTGAGTGAATGAGTGACTGAGAGAGTGAATGAGTGAGTGGATGGATGAGTGAGTTAATGAATAGATGAATGAATGAGTGGATGCATGAGTGAGTGAATGAGTGAGTGAGTGAATGTGCAAGCGAATGGACGTGTGGATGAATGAGTGGGTGAATGAGTGAGTGCATGGGTGAGTAGGCAAGTGGATGAGTAAATGAATGAGTGAGTGAGTGGATGAGTGAGTGAATGGGTGCATGCGTGAGTAAATGAGTGAGTAAATGAATGAGTGAACGAAGGAGTGGGAGTGAATGTGTGAGTGAGTAAATGAGTGAATGTGTGAGTGAAGGCATGAGTGAGTGAACGAGTGAATGAGTGAGTGGATAAGTGAATGAGTGAATGATGTACGAGCAATTAGATGTGTGAGTGAATAATGAGTGGGTGAATAAGCGCATGGGTGAGTAAGCAAGTGGATGAGTGAATGAATGAAAATGAGTGAGAGGATGAGTGAGTGAATGGGTGAGTGAGTAAATGAGTGAGCAAATAAATGAATGAGTGAATGAATGAGTGGGAATGAATTCGCGAGTGAGTGAATGTGCAAGTGAGTGAGTGGGGGCCCCCCTCCCCGCAGTCTCTCTAGAATATCCTCATTACCACACTTTGCGGACCTTCCCCGGGGTTGACATCCAAAGGCATCCGGCCCAGCCTGGCCTAACCCTTTTGCAGGCTCCCTGGGGATTCTAGTGCCAGCAAGTGAAATGAGAAGAAGATAATGAGGAAGATTTAAGGTCTGACTGTGGCTCCCACCGAGTCTTCCACCTCTGGTTCTTGGCTGTTCTCAGAGTGGGACTCATTTAATGATAACTGGTGACCTTTTCTACAAAACTCAAGGGCCCATCTCTTTCACTGAGAAGATTCTCGGGGCCGCTGGGCCCACCCCACACATTCACATGCCAGCCCCAAGGGCTCCCGAGGGGCAGGATTCTACTTGCTAATGTCCAGGTCTCCGGCAGTGCCTGTCCTGTGTCTGATTTTGCACCTTCCAAACTGTCTCTTAGATTCCCAAAACCAAAGAGTAACACAATTTCCTCCCACCTCTCTTCTTCCCGAATTTAATGTATGCACGAAAACACAAGCTCTGTATCCCACCTTGTGGTTGCTTTTGTGTTAAATCTCCAGGCTAGACGCTGGCAGGAGACTTGTTCATTCAGTCACTCTACAAAGGAGGGCCAGGCGCTGTGCTGGAAGGCGCCGATGGGTACACCTGAGGCCTCTTCCAAGGAATTCACAGCAGATTGTAGGAACAAGCAATGGCAAAGAGGGTAAGAAGCACAAACTGAGCCCAGCAGGCTGACTCATGCCTGAAACCCCAGAACTTTGGGAGGCCAAGGCAGAAGGATCCCTTGAAGCCGGAAGTTCAAGGCCAGCCTGGGCAACATAGCAAGACTCCCATCTCTTAGTGTCATGCACCTGTAACACCAGCGCTCTGGGAGGCTGTGGTGGAAGGATCACTTGAGCCCAGGAGTTGGAGGCTGCAGTGAGCTATGATCACGCCACTGCACTCCAGCCTGGATGACAGAGCAAGACCCCATCTGTAAAAAAATTAAAAATTTTTAAAAGAAGTAGTACAAAAGTTTGGCCTGTGCCCAGCACAGCACACAGGTGGCACGAAGGAAGGGTCATCGCTCCACTGGAGCAGTCAGACGAAGCTGCAGAGTGGCCATCCCGGGCCCATCACAGTACTTAAGCTCACTGCGTTCTTCTTGGCGGACTGCTATTCAATGTAATTCTGTGACGAGGGAATGTTTTTGTTTTTTTGTTTGTTTGTTTTTGAGATAGAGTCTTGCTCTGTCACCAGGCTGGAGTGCAGTGGCACGATCTCAGCTCACTGCAACCTCTGCCTCCCAGGTTCAAGCTATATCCCCTGCCTCAGCCTCCCGAGTAGCTGGGACTACAGGTGCACACCACCACGTCCGGCTAATTTTTTTTTATTTTAGTAGAGATGGGGTTTCACCACGTTGACCAGGATGGTCTCAATTTCCTGACCTTGTGATTTGCCCGCCTCAGCCTCCCAAAGTGCTATGATTACAGGCGTGAGCCACCGCGCCTGGCCAACTGAATGTTTTTATCACAAAACATCAGAGCACTTAATTCAGCAAATATTTATGAAAAACTCACTCCATGCCAGATAGTGTGGCCCTAACAAGTCACAACACTGATGTAGAGAACCCAAAGAGGGGCAATGGACCCCTCAAGTTGCTTCCAATCCAGACAATGAAATGACAGCGAAGAGGCTGAAGAACACATCAGTGAAAAAAATTCCATCCAGTACACAGATGAAACCAAGAGCCCATCTTTGAAAGCACAGAGACGTCTTGAATTGGAATCAGCTGGTGTTCTCAATTGCTTTTCAGTCTCCTGTGGGGAAGGCGGATTTGCTGACCAGCCTTCAAAGGCAACAGCAGGAGAGAAGAGTATTTCCTTGTCAAGGTCAGGGTATCCCCCTAGCCAGTCCTGTAGTAAGCCTGACTTGACAGGCATCCGCGAGGGTGACCTCGCTCTGGGATTTGGGTCTGGCTGAGTGGGTCCCATCATGGCTCCCGGTGGCCATCAGAGCTGTCAATCAGCCCTGTGCACAGACCTGAAATCCAGATGGGGCCAATGCTCATAAAAAGTGGACGTGATGGATTGATGTGCATTTCAGAACCATTTGAATCTGTCACTCCTAATTGGGCTTTTATCAAAAGCTTTTCTGCAATGGTGTTAGAAAAAAGGAGACCCGGGAAGCAGTGTCCTCTGGTAATACAAGGGATACGTGCCCTTCCACACTTCACTGTCTTTGTACAAATCTGAAGCCACTGCAGAATAAGCGTGGATTTATTCCGGGGGCCTGATGTTGGGTGGTGCTCTTGGTCCCTGGGTTCAGGGAACACCAGCCCCTCCTAACTTCCTGCTGATGCTCTCACCTTTCCTAAAAGGTATCAAACTGAGACTTTTTTTTTTTGAGATGGAGTCTCACTCTGTCACCCAGGCTGGAGTGCAGTGGCACTATCTCGGCTCACTGCAACCTCCACCTCCCAGGTTCAAGCAGTTCTCCTGCCTCAGCCTCTTGAGTAGCTGGGATTACAGGTGTGCACCACCACACCTGGCTAATTTTTTTGCATTTTTAGTGGAGACAGGGTTTCACCATGTTGGTCAGGCTGGTCTCGAACTCCTGACCTCATGATCCACCTGCCTCAGCCTCCCAAAGTGCTGGAATGACAGGAGCCACCATGCTTGGCAAGCTGAAACATTTATATCTTCAGGATCCACACTGACCCGTTGCTTGCATCAGCTAAAAATGATATTGCCTCTTGGGGAGTTTCAGGTATGAATATTAGAGGCAGCCTGGTGCCCGAAGGGATGCTTGGAGCGGCGGGCAGTGCTGTGGACCGAGAGGCTAGGCCTTTCGGCAGACGGTGGCCAGGAAGCTCAGCTGTGATGTGACATGGGGAGGAGATTGGGTGCATATGAAAGAGTGAGAGTTGATGCGAGGACAGATGCAGCCCAGGGGATAAGGCAGGGGCTGAAGAAGTGATGCCATTGCACAGTGAGGAGCGTGCTGGGGATTCAAAGTGGGGCCACAGCAGGCAGGTGAGATAAATCGTCCTGCCTACACACTGAAAGCCTGGAATGCCTAAACCAATAGATGAGGGTGTCGTCCATGAGTTACAATTTCCTGGGTGATCCTTATCTCCTTGTGGTACTGCTCACCCCTCAGAGCCACACCACTCGTTTCTGTCCGCTGCAGCACTTTAGACGTGGGTAGTATTAAATGCTTAGTCCTTATTGACCACTTCCCAACCCTGGTTTTGTCTCTAGGAGAAAGGAATGGGAAGGAATAGATTGATAAGAGAGTTGCTCTGATTTTAGGGCCTAGTAGTCTGTGGCCATAACCAAGATGACTTAGAAAGTGTGGGTTGTATGTGGTACTATAGAATCAGATTTCTTACATACTAGGGATTTTACTCTTCTCATGGACCAAGAACTCAAAGGTTAGCTGTCTAGGGCTGCCATCAATGACCTAGGTTCTTGTAGCATCCTAGTGAGTCATCCTTAGAGTATGGCCTTGTCTTCACAGTCACAAAATAGCTGCTATGCCTCCAAGCATCACACCCACATTCCAGGTGGGAAGAAAAGGACAAGTAAAAGACTCTTCTCATCTGAATCTGCCTCCTTTTAAAGAGCCTTCCTAGGTGTCTCAACCAGAAACTTCCACCTACATCTCATTGGCCACAGTGGTGTCATGTAGCCACCTAGCTGCAAGTGACGCTGGAAATACAAGTTTTTGGATGGGCCCAGTAACGCCCCCAAACAAAACTGGTGATCTGTCAATAAGTAAGAGAGAATGACTATTGGGCTGGCAGCTGGCAGTGTCTGCCACTCTACTGCTAACTTAAAATGGTAATTGCTACTTTCAAAATATGTATCAGTGAAGCGCTGCTGATTGCTCTACACGTGTTAATTGATGGGAAATATTATCTCAGGATTTCAGTTGAACGACCTGAGATATACAGAGGTTAAAGAGTTAACTGGGATACCAGACAGTAGTCTTGCAAGGGGAATTTTCTATCTGCTTCTGCAAGTGCCTTCTTTGTAGGAATGAAGGGGATGGGGCAGATGGTATATGAAGGGATGGTTCTGGCTCTTTTCCATCAAGCTTTCATTTCAGGACTGTAAACACTGAGGATGACTGGAGTCCGGGCATGCATCCATGTCTCCTTACTCCTTTCTCATGTGTGGTGATCGTCCTTTTAAACAATCTCTTTCCCTTTTTTTGCTAGAAGCCCTTTCAATTAAGTGGAGGTTTCATTGGAATAATTAAACCCTGCATATCAAGCCGTTCACTCCAATCATGCAGACAAATCAATTAACCAGAGATGCATTTATCTAACTGACTGTTTATCTCCTCCTGGTTCCAGAGCTTTTGCACTGGGGCAGCTCTTGGAAAAAAAAGGTGTCTGCCCCCCAAAGACAGCTCATTTCCAGAGGACTCCCTGGGTTTGAAGCAATGGGAACCTTAATGTTTATTTTATTCAAGATTTGATATTTATTTGTATTTATCCGCTCAACAAATATATATATTGAACACCTACTAAGAGTGTTAGCTGCATCCTAAGTTGTACTAGGGATACAGAGATAAGATAGACATGTGGCTAGTTGCTGGAACTCTCTGTGAGTGCCTCAGTTTCCTCTTCTATAAAATGAGGCGTGTAGGAGTATCTACCTCATAGAGTTGTTTTGTATATTAAATGAGATAATCCACATGGAGCATTTAGCAAGATATTTGGCAAATAGCAACTCCATATGCCTTTTCAGAGGCAGCTATTCAAGTATACGTTCCAGCAAAATGAGGGCTTAAATTAATAAAGAGGCTGGGCACAGCAGCTCACATCTGTAATCCCAGCACTTTGGGAGGCTACAGTGGGAAGATCACTTGAGGCCATCAGTTTGAGACCAGGCTGAGCAACATAGTGAGACACTGTCTCTACACACGTGCGCGTGCACACACACACACACACACACACACAGAGTAATAAAGAGGAAGATCTGGAGTTCAAGAAGCAAGGAATATAATTGGTTCAATTAGATGCTATGTTTAATAAACATTAGCTGGGATGACTGCTAGTTTAATTAAGATCAGACAATGTTGAATTCAGGGAGCTGAGTAGGAATCTCTGCTCTTCCACTTATTGGCTGTGAGTTCTCACCCCGTTATTGAACTCTCTGATTCTACCTTCTCATCCATAAAATGGAAGTAATAAAACCCACCTAATTGAGCTTCTGTGAAGATTAATCAAGGTGATGTCTGTGAAGAGGCAGGTACACAGTCAGCAGTTTCAGTTTAGGAAGGGGTGAGCTGACTCACAAGCATTGCAAAAGATGGAACATGGTGTGTGTGCAAAGACTGAAGATAACTATTTTGTTCTTCATACTGAAATGCATTATCCATATTTCCAACGACTGACATGTGTCTTTTAAATCCGTTTTATTTTTTAATCAAAGTAATACATGAGTCATGCAAAGGAGCAAAATAGGTTGCCAGGCATGTAATTCCAGCACTTTAGGAGGTTGAGACAGGTAGATCGCTTGAGTCCAGGAATTCAAGACCAGCTTGGGCAACATAACAAAAGTCCATCTCTATTATATTTTTAATTAAAAAATTAAAAATAAGAAAGCAAAATGGGCTTGTAAGGAAAACATTAGTCCCCAACCCAGCCAACATCATCCCCTATCCTGATCCCCAGAGGCCAATCACTTTAAACTCTTCTTCAGGCCAAACACAGTGGCTCATGCCTATAATCCCAGCACTTTGGGAGGCCCAGGCGGGTGGATGGATCACTTAAAGTCAGGAGTTTGAGACCAGCCTGGCCAATATGGTGAAACCCCATCTCTACCAAAAATACAGAAATTAGCCAGACAAGGCACACACCTGTAATTTCAGTGACTTGGGAGGCTGAGGCAGGAGAATTGCTTGAACCTGGGAGGTGGAGGTTGCAGTGAGCCCAAATCGTGCCACTGCACTCCAGGCTGGGCAACAGAATGAGTGAGACTCCATCTCAAAAAAAAGAAAAAACAAGAAAGCCAGGCACAATGGCTCACGCCTGTAATCCCAGCACTTTGGGAGGCCAAGGTGGGCAGATCACAAGATCAGGAGTTCAAGACCAGCCTGGCCAACATTGTGAAACCCTGTCTCTACTAAAAATACAAAAATTAGCTGGGCATGGTTGCAGGAGCCTATAATCCCAGCTACTTGGGAGGCTGAGGCATAAGAATCATTTGAACCTAGGAGGCAGAGGTTGCAGTGAGCCAAGATTGTGCCACTGCACTCTAGCCTGGGCAACAGTGCGAGACTCCGTCTAAAAAAAAAATTCAGTGTTGTTTTCTTCTGTTATTTCTTCTGTTGTTTACCCACTAGGCCTAAATAATGTTTGCCTTGCTATTTGTTGATACATTAGTTTTAAGACATCATTGATTCACACATTGTTAGGTAAATGAGAATTTAGCTCTTTTTTACTAATAACCCATTCAAATCACTTCCCTTTCCTCTATTCTCTCATTACATTAGGTCACAATCTGTTGTGTTGACTCATCTGTGGTGGTTATATTATTATAACTAGGTGAATATTGTTAACATTAAGGCAAGTTGTGTGCTGTGATTTTCTTTCTTGTCTGTGCTTTTGTTTTTTCCTGGAGTTAATATTGCCTCTATTTTTTTTCTTTGCACTTGCTCAGGATTTCTTTTAAATGTACCTATTCTTAATTTTCTCCCATCTGACTCTCAGATCTGTTATTTGCCTAACAATATAATTTCCTAAATTATCAAATATATCAGAAAATTATTCTGTTTTTCCCCTGGCAACCTCTCACTTGTGGACCCTCCATGATCCTGCTGCAATCTTCGCCAATTGCTCCTGGCCACTTTGTCTTCATCCTGGGACTTTACTTGTTGCTTCCCCAAGTAGATTCCTTGCTTTGTGAGCTCCATACGTTCCTCTTTATTGCTTAGTCCCTCATTTTGCTGGATCATATCCTCTAGTAGCTTCCAATGAAAAGGTGCATAGGAGACAAATATTCAGAGTTCTTGCTTTTCTCAAAATAATTTCATTCTATTTTAACACATAATAGTTTGGGTGGATATAGGATCCTAGGTAAAAAAGTATTTTCTATCAAAAATATGAAGGCACTGCTTCATTTTCTCCCAGCTTCCAGTTTTTGTTTGAGAAGTTTGATGCCACATATGCTTCCATTCCTCTTCATGTGGCCTGAGGTTTTCTCTCAGAAGTTTGTAGGGTCTTTTCTTATTCCCTGGTGGCCAGAGTTTTTGAAACAATGTGCAATGAGAAGGTTCTTTTCCACTGATTGTACTAATATGCAAAGGGCCAATTAATTCTGAAGTCTCATGTTCTTACATTCAGAGAAGTCTCTAATAAATAGTTTCTCTGGTAATTTCATCCCTTGGTTTATATTCTATCCCCAGAAGATATATAACAAGAAGACACCGTCTTTGTAATCTCTTTTTAGGATTTCTATTTATTGGATATTAGACCTTCTAAATTGATCTTGTTCCCTCTCTTCTTATCTTTCTTCTCTTTAACTTTTTATTTAACTTCTCAGGAAATTTCCTCAAGTTTACCTTCCAAGCCTTCTATTGATTTTAAATTTCTGCTGCCTTCTTTTTCATTGCCAAGAATTTCTTGTTTTTTGATTGTTCCTTTTCTTAGCACCCTACCATTGCTTTATGGATGCAATGCTTCATTTCATCTCTCAATAGTTCTTAATTATCACTTTATGTTTTGGGGGTTTCTTTTGAGAAAAGGTCTCACTCTGTTGCTCAGGCTGGAGTGCAGTCGTGCAAACATGGCTCACTGCAGCCTGCATCTCCTGGGCTCAAGCAGTCTTCCTGCCTCAGCCTCCTATGTAGCCAGGACTACAGATGCACATCACCATGCACAGCTAGTTTTTTGATTTTTTTGTAGAGACAGTGTCTCGCTATATTGTCCAAAGTGGCTTCAAATCCCTGGGCTCAGGCAATCTTCCCACCTTGGCCTTCTTGGTTTTTTTCTTTGGAATTTTCTAGGGTCTTTTCTTATTCCCCGGTGGCCAGAATTTTTGCAACAACGTGCACTGAAAAGGCTCTTTTCCACTGATTGTACTAATCATCAAAGGGCTGATTAAGTCTGAAGTCTCATGTTCTTACATTCAGAGAATTCTCTAATATTATTTCTCTGATAATTTCTGGGATTCCCCAAAGTACTGGGATTATAGGTGTGAGCCACGGCACCCGGCCAGGTTATGTTTTTAAAAATTTTCTCCTATTCTATTCATTGTCTGCTTCTAGTAGGTTCCTTGTGTCCATGTGACCCTTTTGATCTCTGCCTTTCATGTGGAGACTTTCCTCAACCATCAATTGATCCTTGGCTCTCTATTTATTCTTAAGTGAGGGGCAACAAAAACCAGCATTTTCCAGCTGGGTGCGGTGGCCTAGCACTTTGGGAGGCTGAGGCAGGCAGATCATGAGGTCAGGAGTTCGAGACCAGCCTGGCCAAATGGTGAAACCCCATCTCTATTAAAAATACAAAAATTAGCCAAGCATGGTGTTGCATGCCTGCAATCCCAGGTACTCAGGAGGCTGAGGCAGGAGAATCACTTGAACCTAGGAGGCAGAGGTTACAGTGAGCCGAGATCACACCACTGCACTCCAGCCTGGGCAACAAGAGCAAGACTGCATCTCAAGGAAAAAAATAAAATAAAAAGCCAGGCTGAGTGGCTGCTGGGAGGCCGAGGCAGGTGGATTACAAGGTCAGGAGATGGAGACCATCCTGACTAACATGGTAAAACCCTGTCTCTGCTAAAATACAAAAAGCTAGCCAGGCATGGTGGCACACACCTTTAGTCCCAGCTACTTGGGAGGCTGAGGCAGGGGAATCACTTGAACCCGGGAGGCGGAGGTTGCAGTGAGCTGAGATCACTCCACTGCACTCCAGCCTGGGCCACAAGAGCAAGTCTCCACCTCCAAGAAAAAGGAAAATTAGCATTTTGTTTGTCAACTAATGGGCTTCATTGTGGGGTGAACGGGCATTGATTGTGCTTGGAGAACACCAACAGGAGGCATCTACAGTGCACTAAGCAACTGATCCTTCTTTTGAGAAGCAATAGTTGTTCTTTTAAACTTTGAGCCAATGTCTGCCAACTTAGAACGCAGTTTTCACTCTGTCTTACGCTTGTATGTTAAATGACATTTCAGGGAGCTTTTGCACATATATTTTCTGGTGACAGTCCTTTAAAAAGGTAAACTTGAAAAAGATGCTGTATAGTAGCAATCAAGGGGAAGTCAGAGAACCTTGGGTCCAAATCCCACCTTTATACTAGTTATGTGAACTTGAACATCCTCTTCAACCTTTTTTTTTTTTTTTGAGACAGGGTCTCCCTCTGTCACCCAGGTTGGAGTGCAGTGGTACACTCTTGGCTTAGCTTTGACCTCCCAAGCTTAAGTGATCCTCCTGCCTCAGTCTCCCAAGTAGCTGGGACCACAGGCATGTGCTACCACACCCAGCTACTTTTTTATATTTTTTATAAAGACAGGGTTTCGCCATGTTGCCCAAGCTGGTCTTGAACTCCTGAGCTCAAGTGATCCACCCGTCTCACCCTCCCAAAGTGCTGGCATTACAGGCATGAGCCACCACGCCCGGCCCTCTCTAAGCTTTTGTTTTCTTGGTTGTAAGGTGGTGGTGGTGATGATGACGATGATGACGATACCACCTACCTCAAAGAGTTCTGAAGGTTCATCAGCAGTGCCTAACAAAGTGTCTGGCACACAGCGGATAGTCTATAAGCAGGAGGGTTGATGTTTGGTCAGTTGCATGTTGTACCTATGAGCCAGTCTTGCAAGTGGTCAAGAAATTGACTTTTAATCCTAGAAATCTTCCCTGACCTGAGGACCAAGTTCCCAAATGCTGTCATCAAAATTCTAAGGGCAGAAATAGCCCAGCCTCAGTATTGGTTTTCTTGTGCCTCAGTTTTCCCAACCCACATTGACATAGTGGGTGGAGGGTGGGGTAGAAGAACAAAGGTAGTTGTCCAAGCCTGTTTTTCCTTTCTTGTAATTAAAATCTTTCTTTTCTTTCTCTTGGAGACAGGGTCTTGCTCTGTGATCCAGGCTGGAATGCAGTGGCACAATCTCGGCTCACTGCAACCTCCGCCTCCTGGGTTCAAGTGATTCTTCTTCCACCTCAGCCTCCTGAGTAGCTAGGACTACAGGCGCGTGCCACCACGCCCAGCTAATTTTTGTATTTTTAGTAGAGACGGGGTTTCACCATGTTGGCCAGGATGCTCTTGATCTCTTGACCTTGTGATCCGCCCACCTTGGCCTCCCAAAGTGCTGGGATTACAGGCATGAGCCACTGCGCCTGGCCCCTTACAATTTTTTTAAAGCCTTTTTTTTTTCTGATGATATACACATTCTCTTTTTTAAAAAATGCAGACGGTATAATTTCCCTTTGTGTTTGCTGACTAGCCTGTGGACTGCTCTGCTGCCTTTGCTGAGGCCCTTGGCTCTGTGACTCCCCTCCGCACCCAGCCCCATCCCACGGCCCTGTCCCAGCCACAAAGCAGGGAGCCCGTGAGGAGACCAAGGAGACGGTGTCCTCCGGAGATGCCTGTTGGCACCGCCTCCGTGGGGCTGAGGGCCTCTGACAGTTCACTCCAACCCCAGCCGATGCCCGACAGGAACAGCTCCTGGCAGCCCCGGGAGATCTCATGTCACCTATGATTAGTCTTCAAAGCCAAAACCAAGCAAGTCCCTGATTAAACATCAGTGTCCCAGGGTCCCTGACACTCCTGAATGGAGCCGCCCTAGAGCAGCAGCCTAAGGCCCCCCCCCACAGGTTCCAAGCATCTTTGGGGACGGGCATAAGGCTCCTTCCATCATACCAGGGTTTAAACCCCACCTTTCCCTCCTACCATGATTGTGCCACCTCACTGCAGCCTGGGCGACAGAGTGAGATCCTGGCCTCCTTTCTCGTGAAGGAGAACTGACCCTTCCCCAACAAATGCAAACCCCTAGCTGGACTCCTGAATGGCTGAGCAGAGCATTAGCAGTGGCCTTGTCAGTTACCAGAAGGAACACCGCCCCTGGGAAATTACAGCGTATATAGGCTATGGCATGTTCCTGCCCAAACCCATGGCAGGCTGGAGGCTAAAGAGATAATTCATATTGAAGGGAACTCTTTGGGGTTTGGGAACGGGGTTTGCTGCTTTTGACCTAATGAATTAGCAGCTGATTAGAGCGGCTTCAGTCTGCAGAGATTTCCATCAAAGCCTTTTCCATCAAAGATCTTCCACGCTGGCCATGAACAAGCACAAGGCTGCCATCTTCTCTCCTCCCCACCATCCCCAGGGGTCTCAGGACCTGTGTCAGTGGCTTCCCAGGCTGTCCACTCCACTGAGTGGAACAGAAGCCCTTCTCCCCCTGCAGGCTCCTGGTGTGGTACACTCTGCCAGTGTCATCTAGGGTGACACGCCCCTCAGGACTTCGTGGACTTTTCTTCCAAAGCAGAGCATCCCTTTGATCCCAGAACGATTCCCTTCCTCTCCAACCTCCGCCTCCTGCTCCAAGGCTGATTATCTTTTCCTTTTCAGGTTCTAGGCATTGCAAGTCCAGATGCAACGGGAGCCTGGCTCAAGGGAAGACAAGATCCGGCTGGAAGGTGTAAAAGTCACATCCCAATGACGGGATAGCAGCCCCTGTTGTGAGCACTCCTCCATGCCGGGTACTTGGCATCTGTTACCCCTCTATACTTCTGTATATATTATGTAGAGACAGGGTCTTGTTCTATCACCTGGGCTGGAGGGCAGTGATGTGATCATAACTCACTACAGCCTCCACCTCCTTGGCTCAAGTGATCCTCCCACTTTAGCCTCACAAGTAGCTGGGACCACAGGCATACACAACCACATCTGGTGAATTTTTAATTTTTTTGTAGAGATAGGGTCTTGCTATGTTGCCCAGACTGGTCTCAAACTCCTGGGCTCAAGCAGGCCCCCTGCCTCCACCGCCCAAAGGCATGAGACACTGTACTTGGCTGTTCCTTTATATTGGAAAAAAAAGCAAATGAGGATGACCTGAGACTTGGCAGAGGAGTGAGAGTGATGGGAGGAGGGAAGAGCAGGGATCAGGCTGACACCAGTTACAGCTTGGGAGATAATCAGAGAAAAGGCTGGTCAGCCTGGGATACAGCTGTGATAAGATTGCGGGGCTGGCAGAAGACAAACCTCACAGGTCCTGAAGACCAAGATCAAGATATTGAACATGGGCCAGCATGGTGGCTCACACCTGTAAATCTCAACATTTTGGGAGGCCAAGGCGGGCGGATCATCTGAGGTCAAGAGTTCGAGACCAGCCTGGCCAACATGGTGAAACCCAGTCTCTACAAAAAATATAAAAATTAGCCAGGCATGTGGTGGGCATCTGTAACCCCAGCTACTCAGGAGGCTGAGGCAGGAGAATCACTTGAACCTAGGAGGCAGAGGCTGCAGTAAGCCGAGATCATGCCACTGCACTCCAGCCTGTGCAAAAGAGTAAGACTGTCTCAAAAACAAACAAACAAACAAACAAATACTCACCATGGCTTGGCATGGTGGTCATGCCTATAATCCCAACGCTTTGGGAGTCCAAGGTGAGAAGATCACTCGAGCCCAGGAGTTTAAGACCAGCCTGGGCAACATAGCAAGACCTCATCTCTACAAAAACAACTTTTAAAATATTAGTTGGGCATGGTGGTGTGTGCCTGTGGTCCCAGCTATTCAGTAGGCAGAGGCAGGCAGGATTGCTTGAGCTCGGGAGGCAGAGGCTGCAATAAGCTGAGATCACGCCACTCTGCATTCCAGCCTGGACAACAGAGCAAGAGGAAAAAAAAAAACAAAAAAAGATCGGAACTTTATGATAACAGCAAGAGGAAGCCACACTAGAGGTCTTAAATGAGTGAGTAGGGACATGGGGCCAGCAGCTCTCATGGAACTCATCCTCGGGTGGGTGATCTCCTGGTCCTTTGCTTCCCAGGAAAGGTGGACAACATAGCCCTTTCTGTGGAGCCTGGCCTAGGGGCCTGGCACTTGCTTTTCAGCCATTTGCAGAGAGACTGGTGTGGCCTAGGGCCTGCCTCACACTGGAAGTCAAACCCTGCCAAAGGTTGGGTCCAAGTTGTTGAGACAAGCTCCAGGTGAGACAGGTAGGGAGGGACCATCCAATCTGCAATCCTGTTAAAAGTTCAGAGCCTTGAGGTCTCCAGAGGCATCTCTGAGAAACTGCTTTCAAAGAAACTGCCTAGAGCTTGCCACAGCCGCTGGGGTTCATCCCCAGTGATAAGGCTGAGTCAGGCTGAGTTACAGGGAAGTGTTAGAAGGGAAAATACATTTCGAATCGTGTCTGAGACTTTTTTTTCTTTTGAGGCTAGCTACCACTCTCCATAGATTTTTTCCATGAATTATTTCACATATATAAATACATATGTATAATGTGTATCTGTGAGAGAACAATGAAACAGACACTCATGACCCCAGTTGAAACATAATTCCCTGTATCACCAGTGTCCCCAGGGGGCCTTCCAAGGTCATATCTGTCTGGCTGCCCCTCCCCAGGAGAAGCTACCATTCTGATTTTTATCAGTCCCTTGCTTCTTAGTATAGTTTTGCCGTATATTCTTAACAGTAGAATTTCATTTTCTATGTTTAAAAAAAAATTTTTTTTTTGAAACAGGGTTTTACTCTGTCTCCCAGGCTGGAATGCAGTGGTATGATCATAGCTCCCTGCAGCCTTGACCTCCTGGTCTTAAACAATCCTTCCACCTCAGCCTTCTAGGTATCTAGGACTACAAGCATGCAACCCCACACCCAGCTAAGTTTTTATTTTTTGTAGAGATGGGATCTTGCTATATTGCCCAGGCTGGCCTCAAACTCCTGGCCTCAAACTCTCAAGTCTCCCATCTCGGCCTCCCAAAGTGCTGGGATTTCAGGCATGAGCCATCTCATTAGCCTTGTTTTATTTATTATTATTAATTTTTTTTTTTGAGACAGAGTTTTGCTCTTGTTGCCCAGGCTGGAGTGCAATGGCGTGATCTTGGCTCACTGCAACCTCCACCGACTGGGTTCAAATGATTCTCCTGCCTCAGCCTCCCAAGTAGCTTGGATTACAGGCACCCGCCACCAGGCCCAAATAATTTTTTGTATTTATAGTAGAGGCAGGGTTTCACTATGTTGACCAGGCTGGTCTCGAACTCCTGACCTCAGGTGATCCACCCACCTCGGCCTCCCAAAGTGCTGGGATTACAAGTGTGAGCCACCGCGCCCGGCATTTTTAAAATTTTTTAGAGACTGGGTGTTGTTGTTTCCCAGGCTGGAGTACGGTGGCGCCATGATAGTTCACTGCCTCCTTGACCTCCTAGGTTCAAGTGATCCTCCCACCTCGTGAGTAGCTGGGACTACAGGCATGTGCCACAATGCCCAGCTAATTTATTTTTATTTTTTGTAGAGATGGGATGTTGCTGTGTTTTCCAGGCAGGTCTCAAACTCCTGGCCTCAAGCAATCCTCCTACCTGAGCCTCCCAAAGTGCTGAGATTATAGGCATGAGCCGCAGTGCCCAGCCTGTTTTTGAAGTATTTATAGACAGTTTTATATCATGCATCTTCTGTAGCTTGCTTTTTCATTCAACATCGTGTTCCTGAGGTCCACCTGTACTAATGCACATGGTCATATTTCTTTCCATTTTCACAGCTGTGGAGTGCGCCAGCATTGAATACGCAGGTTATTTACCCATGCTGTTGCACTAGATCTGTGTGTGGTTTCTGGTTTGGGGATACATGGTGCTGCTGTTGAACATTCTTGCACACAGGTAGAATTTCTCTAGGGATCATATCTAGAAGGGACTCCTGGCCTGTGTGGTCTGCATGTTCAACCCTACTAGGTGAAGCCAACTTGTTTTCCAGTTCTTGCGTTCTTTTCATCCAGTAACAAATGTCTGCGGGTGAGCCCCTGCTGGGGACAGAGGTGCAATAGTGTCCTTATTCTTTCGCTCCAAGTGAGAACAGATGCTCCCAGATTGTAGCTTTGGATCTTTATGATATGAACTCATCCTTCACCTGGCTGCTATATCTTGCCTCTCCCTCTGCCAAGCAAACTCCCACTCAGAATGCTCCCTGCTGTCCAAGAAGGGGAACCTCAGGGAGGTCTTTACGTGGAGGAGGCCTCGGCTGGAATCCCTGACTTGCTGTGTGGCCCTCAGCAGGTTGCTAGGGCTCTCTGCTTCTTGGTTTCCTTGTCTACAAAACAGAGGTGAGCATGTCCACCTCTCAGAGCCACTGTGATCATTAAATGAGATGATTTCTTTTTTTTTTTTTTTTTTGGAAACAGAGTCTTGCTCTGTTGCCAGGGCTGGAGTGCAGTGGTATGATCGGGGCTCACTGCAAGCTCTGCCTCCTGGGTTCAAGCGATTCTCCTGCCTCTGCCTCCCAAGTAGCTGGGACTACAGGCGCCCACCACCATGCTCAGCTGATGTTTTTAGTAGAGATAGGGTTTCACCATGTTGGCCAGGCCAGTCTCGAACTCCTGACCTCAAGTGATCTGCCTGCCTCAGCCTCCCAAAGTGCTGGGATTACAGGCATAATCAGCACACCCAGCCAAATGAGATAATTTCTATAAAGAGTCAGGCACGGTGCCTGGTACAGCAGCCCAGAGGGGAAGCACTTCCTGTTCTGCCAGCAGGGCGTGCGGCTGCCCTCTCTGCAGGGTTCCAGAGGATGCTGTTCCTCCCACCGGGGCTTGTGTGGGCGGCTGACTCTTACCACCAAATTCTGAACAGCTCACAGCTCAGGGGCTGTGTGGGAAATGTCTTTACACCCTCTGTACCCAGCACAATACTCAGCACAGAGCCAGTTCTCACCCAGGTCAGCTGAGGATGAAGAGGCCCTTTCACTCCAGGAACCCACTAACTGGTCCACATTCCCAAGTTCACCTTCACCTCTGGTTGCTAAGCAACTGTGCTGCACAGGGGCATTAATGATGGGGCAGGTTTCAATGAGATCCAGGGTCTGTGATTTCGTTGCATCTGAGGTAGGAGGGTCCCTTAGCCAGGCACGGAGGTGTGGGCCTATAGTCCCAGCTGCTTAGGAGACTGAGGTGGGAGGATCACTGGAGCCTGGGAGGTCAAGTCTGCAGAGAGCTACAGTAAGGTAGGAGGGTCCCTTTCATCTCTGCTTTGGAAAGATATTGCCCAGTTATTTCCTGCTTAGCTGACAGGCTGCTGAGGTGGCTGCACCGGGTCACCCTAGTCTCTGGAGGAAGGCTATGTCACTGAGCACTCTTGTAACAGGTGGTTGGCACGTGCCAATTACAACCTCCTTGTCCATGAAGGCTGGTAAGAAGTGCTTCTTGGTCCATCCAGACCTGCCTGTCTTCCTGCCTTGAGCTGCTGTTTAATTCCTAGGCATGTGCCTTCTGACCCCTCAAAGGGTATAAGCTCCTTAACACCTGACTTTCAGCTCTCTTGTGCATTCACGGTGCAGAGCAAGTCTTTGTACTAAGTAGATGCTTTCATTAGTTAGGAGGCTTCGGGCTGCAAATCACAGGAGACCCAACTTCACAAGGCTTGGGACAAAGAGCATTTATATCTCGAGGGTGAATCCTCAGGATGGCAGAGCAGAGAGCTGGAAAGACCTTCGGTGTTTAATGTCACCGGAGGGGTACAGGCTGAGATGCAGTGACCCAAACCATCACATCCACCTTTGCATACTCACAACTAAAAGCCAAAGGACAAGGAGTCCCTTCCTGGGGTTCCTTCTAAAGATCGAGGAAAACCTCCAGAGCCACCCCCAGTTCATGTCTGCAGGTTGCATGGCCAAAAGCACTTGACGTGCTTGTTCCTAGACCACTGGTACAGACCAAACGAGGGCTGCTCTTTGCAGCTCAAAAGATATTCAGCCTTGCTGAAGCATCAGACTGCCTGGTTTCTGCGGGGGCAGGGCGGGGAAGGATTCTGTTAGCAGGAAGTCAGGGGGTAGTGTGGAGAGACACCAGCAATGCCTGCCACCTTGTCAATAAATAATTCATTGAATAAAATTCTTAGGCTGTCCACTTCTTGAAAATAAGAACAGCAAGTACATTTTTCTTTGTGAATGCAAATGATCATGTAGTCATGTTGTCAGAATGAGCAGTTGTCATGGCATGGCTATGGTGTTGCTAGCTGTGACTCAGGTAGCTAGTGCCGTGTGTTAGCGAAAGGCTCGTGGAGGTCAGGACTTAAGGCAGTGAAGCAAAGAGGTTGTTGTCTCTGCAAAGTTCATTGGATTGAATGGAGATCGAACCCTCATTTTTGATTACTTTAAATCCAGTTTTTACTCATGACAGCAAATAGATATTTTTACTCAAGGCACTTTGGTCGCAGGGAACAAAATCCCACTTGAAATATCTCAAATTGGCTAGGCGTGGTGGCTCATGCCTGTAATCCCAGCACTTTGAGAGGCTGAGGTGGGAGGATCATTTGAGGCCAGGAGTTTGAGACTAGCCTAGGCAAACTACAGCATGGTGGCACATGCCTGTAGTGAGACCCTGTCTCTAAAAAATGTTAAAAATAGCCAGGCGTGGAGGCACACAGCTGTAGTCCTAGCCACTCAGGAGGCTGAGGTAGGAGGATTGCTTGAGCCAAGAAGTTTGAGGCTACTGTGAGCTATGATTGCCCCCCTGCATCCCAGCCTGGGTGGCAGAGCAAAACCTTTTCTTTAAAATAATAATTTTCAAAAAAAAATTTTAATAGCTCAAATTAATGGGAAGGTGGAGGTATGTTGAAGGCCTACAAGGACCAGACACCACAGGAGCCCAAGGCTCATGAGGATGGGAACGGAGTTATGCACCAAGAGAGGTAACCCTGGCCATGGGTCTCGCCATGGCACCACTCAGTGGACCAGCTTCCTCTGCTTGCTTGTTTCTTCTCTGCCCTAATAGCCTTGACCTGCCTGCACGTCTCTTCACCCTGGCTCAGCTCCAACCTCCGTGGCTACATCAATGCCACCTTTGAGCTCAGTTGCCCCTAGCACACTCACCCATCCCACCATATATGAAATATCCAGGTCAAGGAATTTGTCTGTGGCTGAAGAAGAAAATCTCATAATAATAAAAAGGTCAATCCACTGGGAAGCTGTAAGAGTTATAAGCATATGCACCTAGCAGAACCCCAGATACCTGAAGCAAAGACAGACAGAACTGGAGGGACAGACAATTCAACAATAAGAGTTGAAGACATTATCACACTACTTTCAATAACGGATAGAACAACTAGGCAGAAGATCAACAAAAAAGAGACTTACACAACACTATAAACAAACCAGACCTGGCTGGGCGCAGTGGCTCACACCTGTGATTCCAGCACTTTGGGGGGCCGAGGCAGGCAGATCACTTGAGATCACGAATTTGAGACCAACCCTGTCTCTACTAAAAATACAAAAATTAGCCAGACATGCTTGCTGGAACCCAGGAAGCAGAAGTTGCAGTGAGCCAAGATTGCACCACTGCACTACAGCCTGGACGACACAGGGAGGCTCTATCTGAAAAAAAAAAAAAAAAAAAACCCACTAGACCTAACAGACATCTGTAGTACATGCCATCTGACGGCAGCAGAATAATACATTAATCTATGAACTACGTTCTTCCCCAAGTTAGTTTGGCCTCTGCCCAGGAATGAACAAGGACAGCCTGGAGATTAGAAGCAAGATGGAGTTGGTTAGGTCAGATCTCTTTCACTGTCAGAATTTTCTGTTATAATTTTTGCAAATTATATATTTTGCAAATATATAAAAAAAGGGAGGAGATATAATTTTACCTACTCCCTTACAAATGTAGAAAAAGAAGAGCTAACTAAACCTAAAGCAAGGAAAAGAAAGGAATAATCAAGACTAGAGCAGAAGCAAATGAACCTAAGAAAAGGAATACAGAAAATTAATGAAACCAAAAGTTGGTTCTTTGATATATCAACAAAATAAGAGAGAAGATGCCAATTACTAGAATCAGAAATGAAAGAGGGGAAATTATAACTGAACTTACAGATATAAAAAGAATTACAAAGGGAACTATGAGCAATTGCTGCCAATAAATTAGATAACTTAGATATAATGGAGAAATTCCTGGAAACACACAAACTACTGAAACTGGCTCAAGACTGACAGAAAATATGAACAGACCTGTAATAAGTAAGGAGACTGGATTTGTAAAAATAATAATTCACAAAGAAAAACCTCCATCCAGATGTCTTCACTTGTAAGTTCTACTAAACAAATGAAAAATACCAATTCTTAAAAGCCTCTTCCAAAAAGCAGAAGAGGAAGAAACACTTCCTAATTCATTCTGTGAAGCCAATGTTAAAACCAGACAATGACATTACAGGAAAAGAAATACCCTGATATACCCTGATAGCAAAACCAGACAATGACATCACAGGAAAACAAAACTCCAGACCAATATCTCTTATGAATATGAATGCAAAATCCTATTTTTAAAAACTAGCTAATTTAATCCAGCAACATATCAAAAGAACTATACACCATGACTATGTGGGATTTATGCCAGGAATATAAGGTTGGTTTAACATCTGAAAGTCAGGTAATGTAACCATATCAGTAGAATAAAAACAAAAACCACATGGCAGCCTCAATAAATGCAGGAAAAGCATCTGACAAAATCAAGAACCCTTTCAGGACAAAAACATTCAATAAACCAAGAAGGTAAGAAAACTTCCTCAACCTGATAAAAGACGTCTATTTTACAAACAAAAGCAAAAGCCTACAGTTAATGTCATACTTGACAGTGAAAGATTTGGATGCTTTCCGCTAACATCAGTAACAAAACAAGGATTCCTGCTGTCAACACTTCTAGCCAACATTGTACTGGAGGTTTTAGCAAGAGCAATTAGACAAGGAAGAGAAATAAAAGGCACCCAGATTGGAAAGACAGAAGTAAAACTATCTTCATCTGCAAATGACATGACCTTATATCTAGGATATAATAAGATATCTACTAATAAACTATCAGAACTAATAAATGATTTCACAAGGTTGCACAACACAAGATCAATATACAAAAATAAATTATGTATCTATAGACCAGCAATATTCCACAGATGAAATTAAGAAAACAACTCCCATTTATAATGTCATCAAAAATAATTAAATACTTAGAAATATATTTAACAAAATAAGTGCAAGACTTGTACACTGAGAACTATGAAGCATTGCTGAAAGAAATTAAAGAAGATTTAAAGAAAGACATCCCTACATTCATAGATCAGAAGATTTAATATTGTTAGGTAGCAGTACTCCCCAAATTGATCTACATATTCAGCAGATTCACTACAAAAATACCAACTGCCTTTTTTGTAGAAATTCACAGCCTAATCCTAAAATTCATAAGAATTGTAAAAGGCACCTAATAGCCTAAACAATCTTGAAAAAGAATAAGGTTGGGAGACTCATACTTCCCAATTTCAAGACTACTACAAATCTACAAATCTTCAGTAATGAAGACAGTGTAGTACTAGCATAAGGATAGACATATAGATCAATGAAATCGAGTTCATAGTGCAAAACCAAATGTTTACATTTATGGTCAGTTGATTGTCAACAAGGATAGCAAGATCATCCAATGGGGAAAGAATAATCTTCAAACAAAATGTGCTTGGACAACTGGACATCCACACATAAAAGAATGCAGTTGGACCCCTACCTCACACCATACACAAGAATTAACTCAAAATGAATCATAATCCTCAATGTAAGAGCTGAGGTATAATATTCAAAGGAAAAAACAGGAGTAAGTCTTCATCATCTTGAGGTAGACAATGGTGTTTTAGACACATGTGATGAGCACAAATGAAAAGAAAGAAAAAATAAATAAATTAGACTACCTCAAAATTTAAAGCTTTTGTGCTACAAACAATGCCTTTAAGAAAGTGACAAGACACCTGACGGAATGGGAGAAAATATTTGCAAGTCATATATCTGATGAGCAACTTGCATCCAAAATACATAATAAAATCCTACAACTCAATAATAAAAAAAACAAACAACACAATTTTTAAATGGGCAAAGGATTTGAATAGACATCTCTCAATACACAAATGGCCAATATGCACATGAAAAGATGCTCAACATCGTTTGTCATTAGGGAAATGCAAATCAAAACCACAATGAGATGCTACTTTACACTCAGTAGGAAAGCGGTAATAAAAAAGACAGATAATAACAAGTGTTAGCAAGAATATGGAGAAATTAAAATCCTCATGGCTTGCTGGTGGCAATGTAAAATGATGCAGCTGCTTTGGAAAACAGTTTGGCAGTTCCTCAAGATGTTAAATATAGAGTTGCCATATGGCCCAGCAATTCCACTCCTACGTATCTACCCAAGGGAAATAAAAACATACAGTCACACAAAAACTGGTACATGAATGTTCAGAGCAGCATCGTTCATAACAGACAAAAAGTAGAAACAATGCAAATGTCCGTTCATCAGTGAATAAACAGACAAGCAAAATGTGGCGTGT
Source organism: Cacajao melanocephalus (assembly GCA_963573385.1). NCBI lineage: Eukaryota > Metazoa > Chordata > Mammalia > Primates > Pitheciidae > Cacajao > Cacajao melanocephalus. The sequence goes on from CAUYLG010067217.1 coordinate 34,633, forward strand.
CCACGCAATGAAAAATCATTGAGCAATTTAAAATAAATGAAGTTCTGATACATGCTACAACAGGAAAAACCTTGAAAACTTGCTAAGTGAAAGAAGCCAGCCATGAAAGACCATAAATTGTAGTATTTCACTTGTTTACAATGTACAGAAAAGGCAGATCTATATAGACAGAAGGTAGATGAGTGGTTGTACAGGGCTGGAGGGGCAGGTATTAGAGGGAAATTGAGAGTGGCTAATAAGAGGTGAGAAACTTCTTTTTGAAATGATGGAAATATTTTTAAATTGATGGTGGTGATGGCTGCACAACTCTGTGAATATACTAAAATCATTGAATTGTACACATTAAAAACGTAACTTGTATGGTACGTGAATTATATCACAATAAAGCTGTTTTTTAAAAATGAATGAGTTAGATCTACATGTATCCACCTAGATAAATCTCAAAAAAAAAAGTGGTAGAAAAAGCATGTTGAAAAAGGAAACATACAGCATGACACCATTTATGTGAATTTTAAAACAAAAACCAATAGTATATATTGTTTAGGGAACTATACATTTTTAGTAAGACATAAAAACTTGGATGGAAAGGATAGACTCCAACCACAGGGTTTTCCCTCTCTGCCCTATAAATAATCTTTTAAAAATTTTATGGCTTAAACTTCCATTGTTTATGTTTAGTATATAAGAAAATATATATTTTTATATTCATACCCCCTTTCTTAGATAAAAGGTAAAATGCCATATATACTTTACTGTAGAGGACTTTTTTTTTTAACTTAACAATATATTCTAGAGATCACTCCAGAGGAGTTTATAGAGTTGTTCCGGTGAGACTCTTTTATTAAGCTTGTTGGGGTTTATGTCTAAAAGGAGGAGGGCCAGAGATGGATGACTACATGGAGACGCTGAAGGATGAGGAGGATGCCTTGTGGGAGAATGTGGAGTGCAACCGGCACATGCTCAGCCGCTACATCAACCCCGCCAAGCTCACGCCCTACCTGCGTCAGTGTAAGGTCATTGATGAGCAGGATGAAGATGAAGTGCTTAATGCTCCCATGCTGCCGTCCAAGATCAACCGGGCAGGTAACCTTAGGACCTCTTTGTGGGAGAGGGAGGGCTACTGCACATGACAACTTCCAGACATACCCTTTGGTAGCTGTACCAAAATGAGGTTGCTCTAGGTCAGGGATTTTTCAACTGGGTCCACAGACCCACCCATCTGTGTATAGAACTCAAACTGTCTGTGTATATGACTCAAAGAATCCATAAACTGGGAGGGGAAAGAAATGACATCTTTATTTTACCAGCCTCAACTGCAATTTAGCATTGCCTTCAACTGCAAATGTCAGGAAGCCACAGATTACAGTCATCATTAGTAATTCCTCTGACTTAGGCAACAATGAAAATTACAGATCTCTCCATATCACTACAGCTATTGCAGATCTCTCAAAATACCATTTACACTCATCTCTCTTTGAAAATTACAATACTAATTAGACCTGCCAAGGGGGTCTTGTTATTTAATGCATTGATAAAGAAGTATGTTTATTACTGAAACACAAATTTATTTAACATTTGATAACTGAATTTTATTACAATTGGCTTCTTTTGTAATCTGATGTACTTTATCTGTTTAAAAACATTATTCTGAAAAGGGGTCCACAGGCTTCTCTAGCCTGATTTTGGGGGTGGGGGGCGGTGGGTATGACACTTTATCATATTCAGTAAAGGTAATAAATATAGTTTGTGAAGCTTGTTTCAATTTTATATCATGTACATGTGTGTACACAAGTATTTGTTGACTTATCTTTGTTTATGGTCACTAGGCCACAATATTAAATGTTTTTCTTTCTGTGGATTAGTTTAAAAGGTTTGAGAATCGCTGTCCCCCAGCGTGGCTGGTGGTAAGCAGCTCATCAGCTGCGACTCTCTGGCATCCATGGCAGACATCACTAATCAGCACGCTTTCCCACTGAGCCTGGATGTAACTTTGGAATGTTTCTCAAAACAGTGCTCCAGACAGCTTCACCAAACAATCATGGTTGACATGTAATTTTTATTTCTTCAGTCTGTCCTAGGGAAAAGGTAGAGTTTTAAGACCTACATTTCTTCTTCTATATTTCAGAAGAAATATCTGAAAATAAAATGTTTAAGAAAGGACCCAACGATGTAAGCAATAAGTGGAATCGGTAGTAGAGAAAGTGGAAACTGCTGGAATAATTACATTTAGGTTAAAGATGTTTCCAGGTTGTGTAGTAATCCCAAAGAAAAACTTAGAACTATCCCTGCTTCCTATGATTTTTCCTAGCCCTTCACCCAAATATTTGTCTTCCTGCTCTCACTCCCAGATAACCATATATTATTCCATAATTTTTAACATGCTTCCAACCTCCCTCAGTCACAGAAGAGCTGGTGCCTACATGGTTCATTTTGGCCCTACTCAGTTAGGAACCTCTTCAAAACTGGGGTGGCAATTCCGTTTATCCTGATCCTAGCAATTTATTAAAAAAAGAAAACAAACAGCTCACTGAATCCCTGCAGAGGGCCTGGCACTTTGATTTACGTCATCTGGGCTCCAAGATAGAACTCAGATGTGATAGAACGTGGAGAGACTGTCTTCTTAGAGTTGACTGAGGGACACAAGTCCAGGATGAGACCAGCCACAGAGACTTGCATTCCATCAGATACGTATTCTCACAGAGTGATCTGGTCTTTCCCCAGGCCGGTTGTTGGACATTCTACATACCAAGGGGCAAAGGGGCTATGTGGTCTTTTTGGAGAGCCTGGAATTTTATTACCCAGAGCTGTACAAACTGGTGACTGGGAAAGAGCCCACCCGGAGATTCTCCACCATTGTGGGTAAGTGCTTTTGCCATTGGGAACATCTGGATGCTAATAGGAGGGGTGTGTGTCTGTGTTCATGTGTGTGTGTGTAGTGGCATGGTTCTAACACTGTGAATCCATGACATGTAGAACTGGGGTCTGTCAACTATCAACCATTTATTTTGCTTGATGATGAAAGACAGGTGACGGGGGCAAAGTGAAGCAGGAGCCAAGAGAAGTGGGTGTTCACGGACCATCCACCATTAATGGCGCCTGAGTGGAACAGAAGTTCACCCTACCCTGTAGATCTTGTCCTTGCCATGGCCGCATTCTTTCAAGTGTCTCATGGTCCAGAGCCCTTGAGCATCTTGCCTTCTTCATCTTCCTTTCTAAACATTCTTGAATCAGTCTTCTCTCCCTCCCCAACACTTCCTACCGCCCAGACTCTCACAACCCCGTCAACTCCCTATATCCATTCCCAATCTGTATCAGTTAGTGCTTTCTCCATTCTTCCTCCCCTATTCAAAACCCTTTGGTGGTTTTTCATTATTTCTTTGTAAACACCCAGGTCTTGGCCAGGGACAGTGAAAAGCTGCAGCCATAGAATTGCTTGGGCCCAGGAATTTAAGGCTGCAATAAGCTATGATCATGCCCCTGCACAACTCCAGCCTGGGTGACACAGCCAGACCCTGTCTCAAAAAATTTTTAAAAAAAATTTTTTTGAGACAAAGTCTCACTCTGTCGCCAGGCTGGAGTACAGTTTTGTAGTCTAGGGTCACTGCAACCTCCGCCTCCCAGGTTTAAGTGATTCTCCTGCCTCAGCCTCCTGAGTAGCTGGGACTACAGGTGCATGCCACCACATCCAGCTAACTTTTTGTATTTTTAGTAGAGATGGGATTTCACCTTGTTGGCCAAGATGGTCTCCATCTCCTGACCTTGTGATCCGCCCACCTTGGCCTCCCAGAGTGCTGGGATTACAGGCATGAGCCACCGCACCCGGCCAAGACCCAGGTCTTTAATGCAGCCCACAAGGACCCTTCATGGTCCAGTCCCTGCTGACACCTCCGGCCTCACCTTTCTCTTCTCTCTCTCTCCTTCAGCCACCTTGGTCTTCCTTCAGTTCCTGAAATATGCCAAATTCCTCCCCATATGGCCTTGGCAATGCTTTTCTTTCCTAGAATGCCTTTTCCCTCCTGAACTTGAGCTAAAGCTCAACCATCAGGAGCCTTCTCCAACCCCTTCCGCCCACGAGGCTGGATCTGGGCCCCTGCTACACACTCTCATAGCCCCATCTACCTTTACTTTGTGACATTCTCACCGTCTGTAATTCTATTTGTGATAATCGTTTGATTTTTTTTTTAAATGTCTTTCTGTTATTACACCATAATTCTCTGCCAGGGCCAAGGCTGTGAGTCTTGCTCCCTCTGAATCCTCAGTGCCTCCTGGGGAGAGTAAGAGCTCGGTACAACGTTGGTGAGTGAGTGAGCGAGTGAGTGAATGAATGGCACCTGCCCTGCGTCTGGAACCTCCTTTTTCCCCTTCCCAGTCCTCAGGCCTGACTGGGTGCCCCCTCTCCACAGTGGAGGAGGGCCACGAGGGCCTCACGCACTTCCTGATGAACGAGGTCATCAAGCTGCAGCAGCAGATGAAGGCCAAGGACCTGCAGCGATGCGAGCTGCTGGCCAGGTTGCGGCAGCTGGAGGATGAAAAGAAGCAGATGACACTGACGCGCGTGGAGCTGCTGACCTTCCAGGAGCGGTACTACAAGATGAAGGAAGAACGGGACAGCTACAATGATGAGCTGGTCAAGGTGAAAGACGACAACTACAACTTAGCCATGCGTTACGCACAGCTCAGTGAGGAGAAGAACATGGCGGTCATGAGGAGCCGAGACCTCCAACTTGAGGTGAGGGGTGCCCAGGGGTTACTCCGCCAGGGTGAGCCAGGGGGAAACAAATGTCACTGGGGCTCAAGTACCCCATAAAGCAGGTGCAGGCATATGCACGTGGGCTGCCAGAGATCCGTGCCCAGCCAGGTGAGAAGAAATGAAGGATACAGGGCCTCTGGGGCGTCCTCGGTCCGCCGTGCGCCTGTGCATGTACCCATAGTGCTTAGCGCTACCAGTTCGGCTGCCTACATCCCCTATGCGCATGGGCAGATATGCGCACAAGGACTGACCCAGTGCGGTTTTCCACCACCGCTCGGGCCCAGACGCACCTTGCGCATGCGCAGGCAGACACGGTAGCGCTCCCAGAATGGCTCACTCTGCGTGTGAGTTAAAGAGAGCTGCATCTTTCTTTTTTCGTTTCTTTTCTTTCCTTTCTTTTCTTTTCTTTCCTTTCTCTTCTTTTCTTTTTCTTTCTTTCCTTTTCTTTCCCTCCCTCCCTTCCTTCCTTCCTCTCTCCTTCCTTTCTATCTTTTCCTTCCTTTCTCTGCCTTTTTCTGCCTCCTTCCTTCCTTCCTGTCTCTTCCTTCCTTCCTTCCTTTCTTTTCTTTTTTTTTTTTTGAGACAGGATCTTCCACTGCCCAGGCAGCAGTGGTGCAATCATTGCTTACTGCAGCCTTGACATCCTAGACTCAAGCTATTCTCCTGTCTCAGTCTCCAAAGTAACTGGGACTGCAGGTACCAGGCTATTCTTTTAATTTTTCTGTGGACAAGGGGTCTCATTATTTTGCCCAGGCTGGTCTGGAACTCCTGGGCTCAAGCGATCCGCCTGCCGTGGCCTCCCAAAATGGTGAGATTACAGGTATGAGCCACTGCACCCAGCCTTATTCATTCTTTCTGTTCATTGAGTGCCACCTTGTACCAGTCTTTTTTTTTTTTTTTTTTTGACAGAGTCTCACTCTGTCACCCAGGCTGGAGTGCAATGGTGCAATCACAGCTCACTGTAGCTTTGGCCTTGCAGGGTCAGGTGATCCTCCCACCTCAGCCTCCCAAGTAGCTGGGACTACAGGTACGTGCCATGCCAGCCATTTTTTTCTATTTTTTCTTAACCCCCAACCCCTTTTTCTATTTTTAGTTGAGATATGTTGCCCAGACACATGTAGACCCAGTAGGACTCCCAGAAAGGCTCACTCTGCAAATGACTTAAGGATATTTGCATCTTTCTTTTTCAAGTTCAAGACCTCCTGGGCTCAGGCAATCTGCCCACCTTGGCCTCCCAAAGTGTTGGGATTACAGGTGTAAGCCACCATGCCTGGCCCCCAGGCTCTTTTCCAGAGATACATAGCTCAATACTAAAACCCTACTGTCGTGGAGCTAACATTGTAATCAGAAAACAAATGCGTAAATAGTTAGTAGTAATGAGTGCTATCAAGAAGAGAAGACAGAGTGTGGGAACAGAATCTGAGGGGTGCTACTCTAACTAGGGTGGCCAGGAAAGGTCTCTGAGAAGAAGACACGTGAACAGAGATCTGAAGAGATGAAAGGAACCAACCATGCAAGTCTCAGGGGGAGAACACTTACCAAGGCCACACGTAGGGGCATGTTTTGTTTGTTTTTTTTTTTTTTGAAGCAATAGCAGGAAGCCTGGGCTCAATGGCTCACACCTGTAATCCCAGCACTTTGGGAGGCCAAGGCAGAAGGATCGCTTCAGTCCAGGAGTTTGAGACCAGCACGGGCAACATGGCAAAATCTCATCTCTACAAAAATTAGCCAGGCATGGTGATATGAGCCTGTAGTCCCAGCTGCTTGGGAGGATAAGGCAGGACGATCGCCTGAGCCCAGGAGGTTGAGGCTGCAGTGAACCATGCCTGATGAGAGAGAGAGAAGAAAAGAAAGAGAGGAAGGGAAGAGAAAGGGAGAGGGAGAGGAGGGGGAGGGGAAGGGGGAGGAAAAGAAAGGAAAGAGAAAAGAAATGGCAGGAGAGTCAGTGGGGCCAGAGCCAAATAAGCAACTGGTACAGAGGGAGTGGAAGGGATGGCTAGGGACCAGATCCTGGGGGCATGGTAAGAACTTTGGAATTTATTCTAGTTGTGATGAGAAGCCTCTGAAGGATTGAGAGCTGAGGAGTGACAATTGATTTATATCTGAGAAGGATCACTCTGGCTGCTGGGTGGAAAATAGACTCTCAGAATATTTATTAAGCACCTGCCACGTGTGAGGCACTGTGCTAAGCACTGTGGGAGACATGGGGATAAATAACATGAGCTGTGCTCAGGTCATTTACAATTTAGTGAAGCAGACAGATCTGTAAACAATCCACCGAAATTCAGGTGAATTGAGTCAGTGGCGTAGCAGGCGGCAGTGTTTTGATTAAGGGCATGAGCTTTTTAAGTCCTGTAGTTTTGAGTTGAAATTCTGGCTTTCTGCTTTACTACTTACTTAGCTATTGGCCTCAGTTTCCTCCTTTGCAGATAGCAATAATAAAAGTAATACCTATGCCATAGGATTGCTGGGATACTGAACCGTAAGTCTTGGGCAGAGTGGCTGACCCAGTAAGCACCCCGCCATGCTAGCACCCCGTGCCTGCTCGTGTGGAACTCGGGAATTAGTACGGGACTGGATGCTTGGGTTGAGCTTTGAAGATGCTGAGGAGCATTTTTTTTTTTTTTATGAGCAGGGAGAGAGATTTCTATGCTGTTTTTACCTAGGATTTGGGGAAGTTACCCTGTGGCAGGGACTTACAAGTTTCTCTCCTGGAACTTTCTCCTGTGTTATGTTTCCCTGGAGATATGTGAACAGTGAGAAAGCGTAAGTAGAATTTGGAAGAACATCTGGCCAGCAGACTCCCTGGCTGGTTTTCTTGGCTTCAGGCTGCTTCCTGCATGCCCCTTTCTTCATTGTCTGAGGCTAATCACTGGGGTGCAGCAGCCATTCTTTTCTTGCTAAAGCCACCGCTGTCTACCTGCCAGATTTCTTTTTTTAATTATTATTATGCTTTAAGTTCTGGGGTACATGTGCAGAACTTGCAAGTTTGTTGCATAGGTATACATGTGCCATGGTGGTTTGCTGCGTCTATCACCCTATCATCTGCATTAGGGAGGGGAACATCATACACAAGGGCTTGTTAGAGGGTGGGGCACTAGGGGAGGGATAGCATTAGGAGAAACACCTGCCACATTTCTTGAGACAATTCTCCCTCCAAGACTAGATTTGAAAATGACACCCTCCCCTCTGGTGACTCCTTTCTTTATAGCCCTTGAATGCAAACTTCTTGTTTGGGGTATTTTAGCAAGGCCCGTGTGTTTGGGGAAGCACACAGGCTTAGCCACACAGGTTGAAGAAGTCTTCTGCTGGTCGCAATTTCTGACACTAAACTCTTGAGTGTGAAGATCAGCACATCCCTACTTGCCTTATTTTCAGATGCAATAGCTGCCTCCTCCAAGAAGCCTCTCTTTCTGCCACTAAGTCTAGGGAAGTTCTTTAGGCCAGAGATGCTGTGAAATTACAGTTCAGTGGATTTCAGGCTGTCTTCTCCATTTCCTCCTCCTCCTTCTTCCTCCTTTTTCTTCTTTCTCCTCCTCCTCCTCCTTCTTTTTCCTCTTCTGCTTCCTTCTCCTCCTCCTCCTTCTTCTTCTTCCTCTTGTTTCTTCTCCTCTTCCCCTCCTTCTTTTTCTGCTTCTTTTCTTCTCCTCCTCCTCCTTCTCCTCTTCCTCCTCCTCCTCCTTCCTCGTCTCCCTCTTTATCTTCCTCTTCCTCTCCTTCTTCTTCCTCCTCCTCTCCTCCTCCACTTCTTCTTGTTCTTTTTCTTCTTCTCTTTCTCCTTCCCCTTCCCCTTCTCCTCCTCCTTCTTCTTCCTCTTCTTCCTCCGTCTTTTCATCTCTTCTTCTCCTTCTTTCTCCTCCTCTTCCTCCTGTTCTCCTTTCTTCTTCTCTTCCTTCTTCTTCCTCTTTTTCCTCTTCATCTTCCTCTTCCTCTCCTCCTTCTCTTTCCTCCTCTTCTTCTTCCTTTTCCTCTTCTTCCCCTTCCTCTTCTTCCTCTTTTCTTCTTCTCTTCCTTCTCCTGCTTTTTCTTCTTTCTTTCTCCTCTTCCTCCTTCTCCTCCTCTTCCTTTTTAGCTACAGTGCTATTTATCCACATAAAATCTTGTGTGAAACCCAAGAGAACAAACCATACAAGCAGAGCTGTTCTGGGATGTGAAGTCAGGGTGGATGTCCAGACCCCCGATTTCTCAACCATCTCCTCCTTCCCCCTGGATAACCCCTGGATTGGATTCTTCAGGGGAATCCTTGGTTCTGAGAATCAGAATTTGAAACCCATCAGACATGGGCGTTGAAGTGGAAAACACCAGCTTGGATCTCTTTTATCCTAATCCGTAACTTGTTCCACCTGAAAAAGGTTGAGGGAATTTTCTCTGAGGCCTGTAGCCCCTTTAAAGCTATTCTAAATAGACTAATAGCTTTAAAGCTATTCTAATAGACTTTCCATCAACAGGGAGATAATGGTTTGTTTTACTGGAGAAGGCGTCCTGGAGCCCTTCTCTGCCCCTGGAAGAAGGAGAGACGGGCATATCTCAGGTTATGCTGCAAGCCCAGTGGGCTCTGGTGAAGCATTGCCTTTTCTGGGTGTTTCTTACCACCTGCCTTCTTCCCTCGGCACCCTTGGGGTGTTTCAGATTGATCAGCTAAAGCACCGGTTGAATAAGATGGAGGAGGAATGTAAGCTGGAGAGAAACCAGTCTCTGAAACTGAAGAATGACATTGAAAATCGGCCCAAGAAGGAGCAGGTTCTGGAACTGGAGCGGGAGAATGAGATGCTGAAGACCAAAAACCAGGAGCTGCAGTCCATCATTCAGGTGAGGGCCTGGGGGCGAGGACAGCGTGGGCAGCAGGAGGAAGGGCTTGGGGTTTCGGAGACAGACACACCTGCCGGGCTGTGAGTCCCAGAGCCTCACCTACATCATGCTGACCTCAGGATCATAGACATGCATGCCGCCCTTGGGCCCGTGCCTCCTCCACTGTAAAGTGGTGACCCCTGCCGCCCATGTGTCAGCGACATGAGATAATACTTGAGAAAACATGTCCTTATTTGAAGCACTCTGGGAAAACCACCATCCATGTGGAAATCAATGCCCTGGGCACTGTGGGAAGAGAAAAGGACATCCAGGAAACCTACGTGCCCTTAAAGATTCCAAAAAATTCAACTCTAAGCCCCATGCCACTTGTTGCAACCTCAGATGCCTCCCCGCACTGGTCATCACAGAATCATTTGTGGGCATGGAGTAGGAGGTTGCTGAGGAGTGACATCCCAAAACATACCTACAGGGCAAGAAAAAAAAAAAACCATCCTCCTACTCCCTCCAGAACAATTCCCCCCAGGAGCAGCTGCCTGGTGTTTAAGGCTGTTTCGGAACAGAGGATGAACGCAGCTTCACCAGAACACATTCCTGGGTATTTCAGGGGCGGCATCTAAAAAGCACATCCCCCATCCCTTTGCTGTCGCCTGTTAAGTGTTTAGCATCCAGCAGTTGCTTCTCTGGGCTCTGATAAGCGCCAGGGAGAAAAAAGGCCCAGGATACTCCCAAGCAGAAGCCAGTTTTATGCTTCTTTCCAGGCAATAAACTTCTTAAATGGTAAGCTTCTTAGAGATCCCAAGGGACATAGGTCTCTTCTTGCCTTTATCTTCCAGGCACAAAACCTTCTCTGTCCGTGTCTGTTGCTGGCTCTTCTGTCCCCTGCCTTCCCGGACCACCTGGCTCCCCGCCCCCACCCTGACCCTGTTAAACCCTCTCCCTCCCACCCAGGCCGGGAAGCGCAGCCTGCCGGACTCAGACAAGGCCATCCTGGACATCCTGGAACACGACCGCAAGGAGGCCCTGGAGGACCGGCAGGAGCTAGTCAACAGGATCTACAATTTGCAGGAGGAGGCCCGCCAGGCAGAGGAGCTGCGGGACAAGGTGGGAGCGGGTCCCCTTCACACCAGGGAGCAGTGGTGTGTGTCAGCAGGACCTCCCTGACCCCACACTCCTTTCGGGAGACTAAGTCAGACCCCTGGCACAGATCCCCTGCACTTCCCAGTATTCAGCCCCTTGCAGGAGCTACAGTTTACCAACCAGGTGAGAGCCTGGGCATGGGGCAGTGTGGCAGAGGGGAGGATGAGGGATTGGGATTGGGGAAACTGACATACCTGCCAAGGTGTGAGTCCTAGGGCCTCACCCACACCTTGCAGACTGCAGGATCCCAGATGTGCAGGCCACCCTTGGGCATTTACAAGCTATTGCTCCAGCTTAGCACCTGCGTCCCCCTCCTGATTGAGGCCACACTGTCCTCCCCCGTGTTTCCTGGTGTGTAGCGGTTTCACGACAATGCTGGGTTGATTGGTCTCCTGCCTTGAGCCCCTGTGGTCAGATAGCCAGTTCTCAGAAGGACAGGCCGTGTCCTGACCATGCCAGCTTAGGGAGGGACAGCCCAGCTCCAGCCAGCCGGCGGGAAGGCACGAGCAGAGAACAGCTGTCAGCCCTGACCTATTGATTGCTTGATGCATGTATTGATTTCTCTGTGTTGCTCACAGTACCTGGAGGAGAAGGAGGACCTGGAGCTCAAGTGCTCGACCCTGGGGAAGGACTGTGAAATGTACAAGCACCGCATGAACACGGTCATGCTGCAGCTGGAGGAGGTGGAGCGGGAGCGGGACCAGGTACAGGCACCACCTGCAGCGTGCAGGCAGCAAGGCTGCACCGCGGAGCCCACACCCCAGACCACCGGGTCTTTCGGAGAGTTTTGTCCGGTGCAACATCACTGACAACGCAGGGATTACTCCTGAATCCATCTTTCCCGTTTCTGTTCCAAAGATGAGTTCTATCCCACAGGCATTTGGGTATCGGGGGCCTGTGAGCCGGGCTCCAGCGGCTCCTACAACCCAGCATCGTTCTTAAATGTTGTCTGATCTCTTGGGTGAGAGGGATGGGTTCAGATCCAGCCTTGTCATTCATAAGATGTATGCCCATAGGCAAAATGCCATGCCTGTGGGACCTCAATGCCCTCACCTGTAAGAGGAAAAAATTACGGTAGTGCCATCTCACAGGGGCCGGCTGTGGCCTTCAAGAGATACCGCATCAAAGTTCTCAACACAGAGCCTGCCACTAGCAACGGTCGGACCAACAGCTCTGTGACCATGTTAATGAAGATGGTAGTGACTGACACGCCTAGGAGTCAGGCTCCAGACTAGAGAGAGCCTCAGGTGACGTGGCTGGCCCCTGAGATGGGGACAGTGCCTGTCCCTGGGCCCAACTGGATTCGGTCGGGGTGCAGCACCAAAGCAGCCTTTGTCCCGCTTCTCCCTGGCAGGCTTTCCACTCCCGAGATGAAGCCCAGACACAGTACTCACAGTGCTTAATTGAAAAGGACAAGTACCGGAAGCAGATCCGTGAGCTGGAGGAGAAGAACGACGAGATGAGGATCGAGATGGTGCGACGGGAGGCCTGCATCGTCAACCTGGAGAGCAAGCTCCGGCGCCTCTCCAAGGACAGCAGCAACCTGGACCAGGTGGGGCAGGATGGGCAGGGCCCCGCACCTGAAGTCAGGTGTTCCCTGGCGCCCGCTGAGGGCTCTGGCCAGTCGCTGCCTCCCCCTGAAATGAATAGCTCTCTGTCTTTTGCTTTTTTTTTTTTTTTTTGAGACAGAGTATCACTCTTACCAGGTCGGAATGCAGTGGCACCATCTCGGCTCACTGCAACCTCCACCTCCTGGGTTCAGGCAGTTCTCCTGCCTCAGCCTCCTGAGTAGCTGAGACTACAATCATGAGCCACCATGCCTGGCTAATTTTTGTAATTTTAGTAGAGATGGGGTTTCACCATGTTGGCCAGGATGGTCTTGATTTCTTGACCTCGTGGTCTGCCCGCCTCGGCCTCCCAGAGTGCTGGGATTATAGGCATGAGCCACCGCGTCTGGCCTTGTTTTTTGTTTTTTTGTTTTTTTTGAGGTAGGGTCTTGCTCTGTCACCCAGGCTGGAGTGCAGTGGCACCATCACAGCTCACTGCAGCCTCAAACTCCTGTGCTCAAGCAATCCTCCCACCTCAGCCTCCCAGGTAGCTGGACTAGGCGCGCACCACCATGCCTGGCTAATTTTGTATTTTTTTGTACAGAGAAGGTCTCACTATTTCCAAGGCTGGTCTTGAACTCTGTCCTCAAGCAATCCTCCCACCTTGGCCTCCCAAAGTGCTGGAATTACAGGCGTAAGCCACTGTGCCCGGTCAGCTCTTCAGCTATTTGAAGCCAGAATTTCCCTCCCACACCCAAGAATAATCCACATCTTTCAGCCTTGTGTTTGTGTCTGGTTAGTGATGAGTAGAAACCACTCATTTTGAAGTTGGTAGGGCTGGGCACAGTGACTCTTGCCTGTAATCTCAGCATTTTGGAAGGCTGAGGTGGGAGGATCGCTTTAGGACAGGAGTTCAAGACCAGTCTGAGCAACAGAGTGAAAATTTTTTTAAATTTAAAAAATTAAAATTAAAAGCATAAATAAGAAGATTTAGGGTCAAGCCTGACCCGGCCACTTCGTTGCTGGGCAGCCTCCCTCTTAGAATTCTCAGCGCCCTCTCAGTTGACCACACCCAGCTGCTGGCCTCCCACTGGGGTTCCCCCTGCACACCTGAACCGTCGCTGGGTTTAAGACGCCCGGGTGAACTGCAGAATGCATTTCCCAGCAGGGAACCCAGGCACTAAGAAATGAAGGAATGCTGCCGCCAAGGTAGATGTTATCACTATGGTAGCTCTGGGTTTACCGAGCGCTGTCACGGGCAGGTGCCACCCAGCGTGTCCTCTGTGCATTACCTCATTGACCCCACAGAACTGTCCTGCAAGGAAAGCACACTTAGCGTCCTCATTTACAAAGGAAGGGACCCTGGCCGGGCACCGTGGCTCACGCCTGTAATCCCAGCACTTCGGGAGGATCCATATTCCCGACCTCAGTTACAGCATGAACATGGCCTGGCATGCAGCCTACCAGCAGGCCATGACTGGCACTTCCACCCACCCGCAGAGTGGGAGTCAAGGAGCAGCAGCAGGGGGGTAACGGGGCATGCCAAAGTGGGCTGTGAACACCAATGAGCTCTCCTGCTGTTTGAGCCCCTGAAGGATTTTGCACTGGGAGTGGGACAGGAAGCTTTGAGTTTGGAGGCAGCACAGCTTGAGGGTGCTATGTAGCTTTGTGGGCCACGGAGAAGCTCCGTCATGCCACAGCACTCCGCTTCCTATTTTTTAAAAGGTGATTATCAACAACCATCTGTACTTGTCAGGAAGGATTCAATGAAGTGGCAGCTATGAAGCACTCCAGACAGTACCTAGCACTGTTTTTTTTTTTTTTTTTTTTCGCATCATCTAGTCATTCTGAATATTTTTTCTACTTTTAGCTCAGGCACAGGGCTAGAAATGGGAAATGTAATGGTGGCAGATGAGATGTAAGGGGCTGAGACTCGTTAAGAGGCAATGCCTTTACCATGGTACAAGAAGACCAGAGCTTGCTTAGGAGACCGGCCCAGAACCCTGTGAGGAGGAGGCATCATTAGCTGGAATGATGGGGCTCGGCATCTGGGAGTATGGTCAGGGTCAGGAAAGAAGAATGGCCAAAGTGAGCTTCAAGCTCGAATGGCCGAGAGAATGATGGCACCATCAGCCCAGCCATCCTGCCCACTGGTGGCTCGTCACCAAGCTTCATCACTAATGCCGGCTTCTCTCTGACTCCAGAGTCTGCCCAGGAACCTGCCAGTAACCATCATCTCTCAGAACTTTGGGGATGCCAGTCCCAGGACCAATGGTCAGGAAGCTGACGATTCTTCCACCTCGGAGGAGTCACCTGAAGACAGCAAGTACTTCCTGCCGTACCACCCACCCCAGCGCAGGATGAACCTGAAGGGCATCCAGGTGCATGGGTGTGGAGGGAGGGGGCGCAGGTGCAGGGCAGGAGGACTGGGAGCCAGGGGCCCCTGCAGGTGGTGACAGGGCAGCACGACCATGCGCACTTCTGGGTAGGTCTTGGATGCCCAGACTGTGACTCAGCCTATTTCAATCCTGTAAGTTGGAAATCCTGCCCACTCACTTTTTACTCATTTGTACATTTTTACTGATTCCCTCTCCTTATAAATGTAATACAAGTTAAAAGAGAGAGAAAGAAAGAGAGGCTGGGCATGGTGGCTCATGCCTGTAATCCCAGCACTTTGGGAGGCCAACTTGGGAGGCAGAAGGATTACTTGAGGTCAGGAGTTCTAGACCAGCCTGGGCAACATAGAAAGACCCAGTGTCTCAAAAAAATAAAGAAAGAAAAAATTAGCCAGGCAGAGTGGTATACACCTGTAGTCCCAGCTACTCAGGAGGCTGAGGCAGGAGAATCACGAGCCAAAGAGTTAGAGGCTACAGTGAGCTATGATCGCACTACTGCACTCCAGCCTGGGCAACAGAGCAAGACCCTGTCTCAATAACGAAAGAAAAATAGAGAGAGAGAGAATGAAATAAGCATTATTTCCAAATTCAGGCTGGGCGCAGTGGCTCATGCATGTAATCCCAGCACTTTGGGAGGCTGAAGTGGATGGATCACCTGAGGTCAGGAGTTTGATACCAGCCTGGCCAACATGGCAAAATCCCATCTCTACTAAAAATACAAAAATTAGCCAGGCATGGTGGTGAGCACCTGCAGTCCCAGCTACTCGGGAGGCTGAGGCAGGAGAATCACTTGAACCCAGGGGGTTGGAGGTTGCAGTGAGCCAAGATCGTATCACGGCACTCCAGCCTGGGTGATAGAGCAAGAATCAATCTCAAAAAAAAAAAAAAAAAAAAAAAAAAACACCAATTTATTTGTTTATTCATCACATATGCATTGAGTCCCAATCACATACCCATCACATGTCAAGCATCATCCTGGGAGCTGGAGCTAGCAGTAATCCTGTCGCTTTGTTCAGAATCTCATGCAACCTGAAACCCACGACGGCTCTCCATGGGGAGCGAATGGATGAATCAATGAAGTGAGCGAATGGGTGAATGAATGGAGTGAGTGAATGAGTAAATGAATGAGACAGCCCAGCAGAGCCTGACAGCACCTCTGCCTCTCCCAGCCTTGCACACACTGAGCCTGGAGGCCTGAGGCAGCACATCTGAGCTGACTGGGTCCCCGTTAGCACCCTGGGCCAAGGCACCTGCCCAAGCAGCCTCACCCTCTTCTGAAACCCCCTCTGTGTCATGTACCCAGCTCTGCTCAGCCTCACACTCCCCGCGCATCGCGCAGTCTCCTCTGCCGCTCTTGGCTCCTGTCCTGTCTTCTGCCAAGAGCCATATTGCACAGCCGCCCTGGGAGGACAGCTTGTCTGTACCAGCAGCTGCCTGACTCGAGCCCAGGGGAGCTGCTGTGTCTTTAGTCCCAGCCGACGGAGATATGCGTCGGTCCGTGTGCGCTCTGGGCCAACCCAGGCGGCTGTGTGACGAGGGGCAGGATGGTTGGCCTCGCTTTATTTTTTTCTAAGCTCCGGTGACATGTGTCTAGGGCCTTGTTTGATTTGTGTCCTGTCTTGTTTCTTCCCCTCCCCTCCCTGTTAGCTGCAGAGAGCCAAATCCCCCATCAGCCTGAAGCGAGCATCAGATTTTCAAGGTTAGTGAGACGCCCGGATCTCTCTCGGCCTGTCTCATCTGTCACTCTGTCTCTCTCAGTCCATCTGCTTCTCCCACTGTAGTGATCAATCCTGCGGGGTAAACGTGGCGGGGCCTCGGGGGTCTCGGGGTGGTGGGGGTCCATCCATATAGCAGTTAACGTTCATTGTCATTCAAAGTGGGCAGGAGCCCCGACCGCTGAAATGTCCCCTCTGTGGTTCCCTTCAAGCCTCCCTGCCTCTCCCGGTAGGTCTGTCCGGAACCTCTGGTACATCAGCTGAACATTATGCCCATGGCTCCTCAATGAGAGGACTGTTTGACCCTCTTCCAAGACTTTTGGCCAGGTGGTCCCCCACAGGACCTCACGGGAGGCTGGTTCATCCGTCAGTCCATGGTTCTCTGAGACACACTGCCTTCAGAATCTTCTCTTTGGTCCTCACCATGTCTCTGGGAGTGACAGATCAGCTAGTAGGGTTTGCCTATGCAAATCAAGCACCTACTATGTGCCAAGTGCTGGAAGGCCAAGTAGACACCCATAGAGACCACACACTCAGGCAGGGCAGTAGCCAGGAGGCAGAAAGTGCATGGGTCCCAAGAGTGGTTGGAGAAGGATCCATCAAGAAGGGCACATTTCTTGGGTGTGGTGGCTGGAGCCTGTAATCCCAGCACTCTGGGAGGCCGAGGTGGGTGGATCACCTGAGGTCAGGAGTTCAAGACCAGCCTGGCCAACATGGTGAAACCCTGTCTCTACTAAAAATACAAAAATTCTCCTGGCATGGTGGCATGCACCTATAATCTCAGCTACTCAGAAAGCTGAGCCAGGAAAATTACTTGAGCCTGGGAGGCAGAGGTTGTAGTGAGCCGAGATCAGTCACAGCTCGCCAGCCTGGGTCACAGAGTGAGACCTTGTCTCAAAATTTAAAAGTGGGGGGCGACATTTAAACTGGGGCTGGAAACAGGAGCCTTTTGGTGGAGGGACACAGTGTCCGGACGGACTCCTCAGGTCAGAGAAGGGCCCATAACACAGGTGTGGAGACCAGGAGGTGCACGGTATGGAAGCTGCCCTGCTGCCCCGGAGCGCAGAGCAGAAGAGCCCTGGGCTGAGACAGTGGGCGCCTCGCTGAAGACAGGGACTAAATCCTGCATGGCAAGGATGAAGCCTCCCCCAGGTGGCTTTAGAGAGGGTGAAGAGTGCAGACCCATGCTTAAGGCTGTTCTCTCTGGTCACAGAGGGTAGGGGAGGGAGGCCAGGGTGGCGGGGGGCAGGGGCATCCAGCTCCCTCATGGCCTTCTTTATCAGAAGGGAGGTGCAAAGGGCCTGGGGCCTGCAGGAAGCAGAGAAGGGGGTTGCACCAAAGGGAACGGAAGGGAAAGGACACAGTGGCCATGGGGTTTCTTCACTCCTCATCAGAACTTAACAGGCTGCCCAGTGCCAGGTACTGGGGACCCAGGGAAGGACAGCGTATGGTTCCCCGCAAGGCATCCACTGATGGGGGTGCATGTACACATAGCTGTCTGTGCACACAATACAGGCACACAAAGCAAGGGTGGGAGCAAGGAGGGGACACAGACGGCAAAGCCATCACACGAGGGCTGAGAGGATGAGCACATGGTCCCCAGGCAACCCACAACAGAGCCAGGGGTTGGGGGGGAGACACCAAGGGAGGCTTCACGGAGGAGGTGACGGACTTTGCCCCCAGTTTGCCCTCATCCCCATCAGCCAGCCCTTCTCGATAGGGAGAGGCAGAGTCCATTTTGATGGCAGAGAATTGGACAGGAAGACTCATGCCCCAGTTATCCATGGTTCACAGAAATGCCAGCCAGGGACCCCACGCAAGTCCTCAGAGACACATGACATTGTCCAGCTTTGACCCAGGCTGCCCGGGGGTTGACCCTCGCTGGGAGCTGTGATATGTTGGCAAATGAGACCCACCCCCCAGGAGCCTACTGTGGTGGGGGGCGATGGGAAAAGAATAGATAGTTTTATGCCTGTGTTACCAGTATTTTGGGAGGCCAAGGCAGGAGGATTGCCTGAGGCCAGGAGTTCAAGACCAGCCTGGGCAATACAGCAAGACACTATCTCTATACAAAAGTAAATTTAACAAAAAACAAGAGGAGGTTTTTGAGGGCTCTTTCTCCAGCAGATGCCACAGAGAGGAGAGCGAGCCCCAAGGGAGAGAAGAGGCCCCATACCCACCTTGTTTGGAGGAGGTTAGGGAGATGCCAGACAGAAAGCCCTATGCGCCTATTGACCACAGGGCTCTGACTTCACTTTCCCCCCTTTTTCGATCCCTCCCCTCTCTCTCTTCCACCTCAAACCCTCCCTGGCTCCCTTCTCTTTTCTCTGTCTCTCCCGCCTCGTTTCCCATGAGAACAGCCAAGGGACACCAGGAAGAAGCCACAGATGCCAGCCCCAGCTCCTGCGGCTCTCTGCCTATCACCAACTCCTTCACCAAGATGGTGAGCCATGGCCTCTGCCCAACCTGGGGTCCCCTTCATTGTCTCCCCTGCAGAACAGCATCTAGGCCCCAGCTCATCCCAACCACCCACTCTCCCTCCAGAGTGTCATCCCAGGACCCCCCAGCTCATCACCACCACCCAGTCCTCCTGCAGAACACCATCCAGGGCCCCAGCTGTCCCCTGGATTTTTTTTGTCCATTTTTGATGGCGGAGAATTGGACAGGAGAATTTGGGAGGCCAAGGCAAGAGGATTGCTTGAGGCCAGGAGTATACCATCCAGTACTCCAGATGGTCCCCACCATCCATTCCCCCTGCAGAACGCCATCTGGGACCCCAGCTCATCCTTACCACCCAGTCTCCCTCGAAAATGCTGTCCCAGGGTCCCCAGCTCATCCCCACCACCCTCTCTCCCCACAGAACCCCATGCAGGGCCCCAGCTAGTCCCTACCACCCTCTCCTGCTGCAGAACACTGTCCTGGGCCCAGCCTTGTCCACCTCTCCAGCCCCGACTCACCTCACCTTCCTCCCCCAGTCCCAGCCTCTGAGCAGCACTGCTGCCTGCTCTGAGCTGCAGCCCCTGCCTCCTTAATGTTTATTTAGAGTGGTTTCCACAGCCTCACAATATATTTACACCTTCCTGCCACCTCCTTTCCCAATTTAACACTTGGTGGGAGCAGGAGCTGGGCCTCCCAGGGGCTATTGTGCACATGGCACAGGAGGTGAAAATTCTGCCGCAACTTCTCAGCCCCTCGCAACTCCTGCAGCCTGGGGAGCGGGTGGCAGGCAGGGCAGGGGGCGGTGAGCAGCTGGAGCCGCCGCAAAACTGAAGCTCAGGCCACCCCCTAGCCCAGAACCCCCACCCGGGCAGAGCCGGGCAGGGTCCCAGCCACTGCATCCAGAGCTGCCCACCTCCTGCCAGGCAGCAGAAGGCCCAGGATTAGAAATTCTAACCCCGAGGGAAGCCCTGGGAAGCTTATCAGCTCAGCTTCCAGAATCAGGCCCTGGGGGAGGCAGAGATTTTATAATGAATGATTCCTGTCTGATGGTGGCTCTAGGTGGCAGAATCCCAGGCTCTTATTAAGGGCAGCCCTGGCCAGGAGCCAGCAGGCCTGGTTTCAAAGGTCACCCTCCAGCAGCTGTGCCGTCTGGGGGCACCGTTGCCCTCCCCACGCCCCAGGCCCACACTCTTCACCATTTCCAGAGCAAGTGCCCACAGCAGGTGGAGCCCGGAGGCGTCGAGCTCAGCCTGTGCGCCATGGCGAGGCAGCGCCCCAGTCCCCCAGCCGGCCAGCTCCCGCCTGCGTCCTCCCTGTGAGCAGATGTGCAAACAGATGTGTTCCAAACTCGGCGGCTGCGGCCGCTCCAGGCTGAGCATGAGCCTGCTCCAGCCAAGGTCGCCGCTGAGAGCCAACTTGCTGCCTCCACGCTGCCTGAGCAGGAGGCGGGCATGATTTTGCGTTGAATGTAGTCCCTGCGTGTGTAATATTTATGCACCTGTAACGTGTGTGTGTGTGTCTGTAGCAGCCCCCTCGAAGCCGCAGCAGCATCATGTCAATCACCGCCGAGCCCCCGGGAAACGACTCCATTGTCAGACGCTACAAGGAGGACGCGCCCCATCGCAGGTGGGTGGCAGGTGAGGGAGGACTGGGCAGGTGAGCCATTCCATGCTTGCTGACTCAGCCGTCCTTGAAGCAACCTTGAAAGGCAGGGTGCTGCTCATTGTACAGATGAGAGGCTGAGGCTTGGAGGAGGGAAGTGGCCTCCCCAGGTTCACCAGCTACCTATACAAGAATAAAACCCATGACCTGTGGCCCCATGCTGCCCAGAAATCGGGTTCCCAGGCCCCACAGCCCCAGAGCTTGGCTTTTTCTGCCAAAAAATAAGAAACTCATGGCCAAGCACGGTGGCTCACACCTGTAATCCCAGCAGTTTGGGAGGCTGAGATGGGAGGATCACCTGAGGTCAGGAGTTTGAGATCAGCCTGACCAATATGGTGAAACCTTGTCTCTACTAAAATTGCAAAAAATTAGCCAGACATGGTGGCATGCACTTGTAATCCCAGCTACACGGGAGGCTGAGGCAGGAGAATCCTTTGAACCTGGGAGGCAGAAATTGCAGTGAGCTGAGATTGCATCACTGCACTCCAGCCTGGGCAACAGAGCGAGACTATCTCCAAAAAAAAAAAGAAAGAAACTCATGAATGGCTTCTCCACTCTCCTCTCCCACCTTCCTTACTTCCTGAAAACCATTAATGTCCTCACAAGGAGAACCGCAGTAGAGGTATGCCAAGGCTACAGGTGTTTCCAGTCTGCCAGGATTTGGCACATCACCTACAAAGTCAGAGGTTGTTGGGCAGTTTCCAGAAGGGCAGAGAGCAAGCTGTGGCCAAGGAGGCTGGGTTCACACCCCTAGTCCCTCTGGGGCCTGGGTTTGGGTGTCTCTGTATGGCTTTCCCTGGCTGACTCCAGAGATCAGCCGCAAAGACCCACGCCAGGCCGGGCGCAGTGGGTCACGCCTGTAATCCCAACACTTTGAGAGGTTGAGGTGGGCAGATCACCTGAGGTCAGGAGTTCAAGACCAGACTGGCCAACAAGGCAAAACTCCATCTCTACTAAAAATACAAAAATAAATAATTAGCTGGGCATGGTGACACACGCCTGTAATCCTAGGTAGTGGGGAGGCTGAGGCAGGAGAATCACTTGAACCGGGAGGCAGAGGTTGCAGTGAGCTGAGATCACACCATTGCACTCCAGCCTGGGTGACAGAAGCGAAACTCCATCTCAAAAAAAAAAAAAAGACGCATGCCAGCCCTTGCACTAGTAGCTGTGTTGGGGGGACTCCCTCTGGCCAGCTGGGGACAGGTATTGAAAGCAGCTTTTGGAAACCATATGTGGTATCTGCACCAAAGCCACCTCTGCCTTGAAGCACCACTGCAAAAACCACATGCAGGCAATTGCCCGTCCACTCCGGCTGAGGGGTGCACAGCTCCCAGACCCATCACACAGGACTGATGGATCTCAGCCCTACACTGTGTCGGAGAAGAGTGAGAGAGAAGTGAATGGCTGGTGGGGCCCACGGGGCCTCTTTTCACCTGCCCCGGCTTGCCTCCTCCCCTGCTGGAGGACGCAACCTCCAAGACCTCCAGGCCGCCCACCCTCCCCGGGAGCCTCCTGCCTCTCTACCCCTCCTCATCCCAACCTCCTCCACCCACACTGCCCTCTCAGAAGCAAGGCTGTTTGGAAGTCCAGAACCTTTCAAAAGCTTCCCTCTCCTTCACCTGCGAACACACATACACACACACACACACACATTTAAAGCATTAGAGAATGAGTGAGCTAACAA
>CAUYLG010067219.1:0-116348 GCA_963573385.1 Cacajao melanocephalus
GAGGGGACGGCTGTGAGCTCAGATCAGAGAGAGAGGGAGGGGACGGCTGTGAGCTCAGAGCTCAGCGAGAGAGGACGGCCATGAACTCAGGGCAGTGTTTCTGCTGAACACGTTCAGCTTTCCCACCACGATAAAGTCAGAAAATCACAACTCAACCACAGTGCGCGGGGAGCGGCCGCACTGAAGCGGGCCTTTAAAACACTGACAGGACTGCAGAAGCAAAACCTCACCAGGGCCTCCTGCCTCACGGGGGGCGGGCGAG
Organism: Cacajao melanocephalus; assembly: GCA_963573385.1. Taxonomy (NCBI): domain Eukaryota; kingdom Metazoa; phylum Chordata; class Mammalia; order Primates; family Pitheciidae; genus Cacajao; species Cacajao melanocephalus. The sequence continues at coordinate 263 of CAUYLG010067219.1, forward strand.
TGGCTCCACGGAAGCTCCAGCTCAATCCAACTGGACCCGGGACGGCGCAGCTGTGAGGGTCTCAGTGCTCGTGAGACGTAGGGAGGCCCCAGGACCACCCTTCCAACAGGAAGAGAGGGGAGCTGGAGGTGGGGCTGGGCCAGCCAGCCTGGGTGGCCTGGCAGATCCCAGGGCCTGCAGGGGACCCAGCTGTGGGCAGACAGAGAAACCAGTCCTCTCTGAGCAGAAACTTCTACAAGTCAGGCCTAAGAACGTTTACAGATGAAGATCAATAATGAAGACAGAAGATCAAAGGTCACTAGGCTGAGTGGTGGCAGTGGGGGAGGAGCAGTGACCTGGAAGCTCCCAGGAGGCCGCCAGCCCCGGGCAGAGGCTCTCAGGCAGAAGCAACACATCCAGTCATGTCATGAAACCAGCAGGAACAGCCCGGCAGGTGTGGACAAACCAGACAGGACAGCCCCTGCGGCATGAATGAAACCAAACAGATGTCCACAGAGGAAACAGGACCTGCCGTAGAACTGGAGGACGGCCATGTGTCCTCCCCAGTGATTTCCCCGCAAGGTGTTTGCTGATTACGAAGGGGGAAGGCGTAACTTCACCACGGAGACACTGGCAGACGCTGCCTTCACCAGGGGCCAAAGTCACCAGACAGGAGACACGGCCACTTCCTGCTCTCCCTGGCCTGCTGCTGGGGGAAGCTCCATCACCACTGAGCCTTTCTTGCCCCAGATGTGTAACTGCACATCTAATCGTGAGAAGATGCCAGGCAAATCCAAAACTATGCCGGCCACAAAAGCCAGGACTAGAGCCCAAGGCGCAGGACAGCTGGATGCCACATGGGACCCCGGGCGGTTCACACCACTGAGGGGCGCGGGAGCAGATCGGCCCTGAACACCACCTGGGGACCGTCGGCAGGGCTGTGTGACGTCCATGAGGCTCCATGAGGTCCTAGCGTCAGGGAAAGCAGAGAGAAGGGCCTATGGGTAAGCTTCTGCAGCTCTTCTGTAAGTCTAAAAAGTTTCTCAAAAGAAAAAGTCTGAACATTTTTTGGCCGGGTGTGGTGGTTCACACTAGTAGTCCCAACACTTTGGGAGGCCGAGGCAGGAGGACCGCTTGAGCCCAGGAGTTTGATACCAGCCTGAGTAACAAGATAGAACCTCATCTATACAAAAAAAAAAAAAAAAAGACAAAAATTAGGCCTGGGCGTGGTGTGTGCCCAGGACCTCTGGTCCAGCTGAGCGGGGAGGACCGCTCCAGTCTGAGAGGATGAGGCTGCAATGAGCCGTGATCTCACTGCTGCACTCCAGCCTGGGTGACACAGCCAGACCCTGCCTCAGAAAGAAACACAGAAAGGATATGCCTAAGAATAACGTCCCCTTCAGTGACGGGGGGAGGGGCTTGGCAGGAATGGAGTGAGGTGGTCGGCTGCAGGTCTGACTTCTCAAACCATGAACGCATGTCGCTTGCAATAATTAAATCAACAAGGGTCTCTGAAATGGAACACAAACAGGAATGCATGGACCACACCACAGATCAAATGAACAACACATTCACACTGAGGGGAGCAGCAGAACGAGCCTGGAAAACTCAGGTGCATGGACGCTTGATGTGGGTGCACAGGTGACAGACACAAGGGCTCCAGAGACACACGGAGCCCCAGACACAAGGGATCCAGACACACACAGAGCTCCAGACACAAGGGATCCAGACACACACGGACCTCCAGAGACACACGGAGCCCCAGACACAAGGGGTCCAGAAACACACGGAGCTCCAGAGACACATGGAGCCCCAGACACAAGGGATCCAGACATACACAGAGCTCAAGACATACACAGAGCTCCAGACAAAAGGGCTCCAGAAACACACATGGAGCCCCAGACACAAGAGATCCAGACACACACGGAGCTCCAGACACACACGGAGCTGCAGACACACACAGGGAGCTCTAGACACAAGCGCTCCAGACACACACGGAGCTCCAGACACACACACGGAGCTCCAGACACACACGGAGCTCCAGACACACACGGAGCTCCAGACACATACACGGAGCTCCAGACACACACACGGAGCTCCAGACACACACACAGCTCCAGACACACACGGAGCCGCAGACACACACGGAGCCCCAGACACAAGCGCTCCAGACACACACGGAGCTCCAGACACAAGCGCTCCAGACACACACAGGCTCCAGATACACACTGAGCTCTAAGCACGTTTTTCCCTTTTTGGTTTTTTTTTTTGAAAGGGAGTCTCACTGTCAGCTAGAGCTACTTGGATTACCTGAGCTCAGGAGTGTAGTGGCTTGATCTTAGCTCACTGCAACCTCAGTCTCCAGGGTTCAAGCGATTCTCCTGCCTCCGCCTCCAGAGTAACTGGAATTACAGGCATGCGCCACTATTGTGGCTAATTTTGTATTTTCAGTCGGGACGGGGTTTCATCATGTTGGCTACGTTGGTTTTAAACTCCTGATCTCAGGTGATGATACACTTACCTCAGCCTCCCAAAGAGCTGGGATTACAGGCGTGAGCCATCACGCCTGGCTAATTTTTGTATTTTTAGTAGAGATGAGGTTTCACCATATTGGCCAGGCTGGTCTCGAACTTCTGACCTCGTGATCCACCCGCCTGGGCTCCCTTTTGTTTATTTTTTCGCTGAGTCATAGGTTAGGAATTCTGGATTGAGGAAATACATAAATATTTTCTAAATGATGGGAGCCAGATTTCGTACTGCAAGTAAAGAGAGATGCAAATAGGAAAGAAATCCTTCAAGGCCGCCTTGTAGTAAAAAAATAAAAATGAAAAGAAAAGGCTGGATGTGGTGGCTCATGTCTGTCTTCCCAGCACTTTGGGAGGCCGAGGCGGGTGGATCACCTGAGGTCAGGAGTTCAAGACCAGCCTGGCCAACATGGAGAAACCCCATCTCTACTAAAAATACAAAAATTAGCTGGGCGTGGTGGTGTGCATCTGTAATCCAGCTATGGGGGAGGCTGAGGCAAAAGAAGCACTTGAACCCAGGAGGCAGAGGTTGCAGTGAGCCGAAATCATGCCACCACACTCCAGCCTGGGCAACGGAGACGCTCTCTCATTAAAAAAATAAGGAAGGAGGATGGACGGGATGACCCTGTGGTGGTGGCCTGTGATGGCACTACTGGGCCAGAGCGCACGGGCCTTAACACTGAACAGATGGGTGGACAGGTGACACGGACGCACACACACACCCGAAACCAACACATCTGCCCAGAGATGGCGACATCTGGACGGCGCCCACAGTGCCCTCACCTTGGTTTCTAAATATCATTCTCCACTAAAGGGGCTGGCTGCAGTGACCCACACCTGTAATCCCAGCCACTCGGGACGCTGAGGCACGAGAATCGCTTGAACCCAGGAGGCGGAGGTTGCAGTGAGCCGAGATTGTGCCATTGCACTCCGGCCTGGGCAAAGAGCGAGACTCTGTCTAAAAAATAAAACAAAACAAAAAATAACAGCAACAAATCTTTCTCCACTAAAGTCAATCAGGCTCCCTGGAGAAATGACTGATTCTAGGGCTGGGGTGGGAACGATACCAGGTGAGCCTGTCACGCTGGCCGGGCCAGCAAGTCTGTGCTCCAGGAACGGACCAGGGGCCGGCCGAGGGCAGGCTCACGCACTTGGAAAGGCAGAGTAAAGACACCGTAAACGATCCGAACCCCCACGAAAGCAAGAGCCCACGAGGCCACGCTGAGGAACCAATAGCAAAGGAGGGGACGTTCTTCTTCCCGGTACAAACCCAATCCGTGATCATCAGAGGAGGGACGGGATTAGAAGCCACCATCTGGCAACCATTGTAACAATCCTAATGATCACAGCCGAGTCACCGACGGACACTACAACTACCGAGTCAAAGCTCAGAGACAGCAGCTACGGAGTCTCAAGACAGATCCAGCTCTGTGAGGCACGTACCACTGACAGAGGGAAAGCTATGCGCGCAGGAACGGTAAAAGACAAACGCGTCCTGCAAGGAGACGGGGATGTGGGGAGGGAGCGGCAGCATCCTTCCGAGACGTGGGGACTTGTAGTTCAGTCTGAGACCTTGGTGCAGGGATGGGCAAATAAACAAATGCAAAAGAATAAGGGCCTCGAAGGCCGGGCGCGGTGGCTCAGGCCTGTAATCCTGGCACTTTGAGAGGCCAAGGTGGGCGGATCATGAGGTCAGGAGTTCGAGACCAGCCTAACATGGAGAAACCCCGTCTCTACTAAAGATACAAAATTAGCTAGGTGTGATGGCAAATGCCTGTAATCCTAGCTACTCAGGAGGCTGAGGAAGGAGAATCGCTTTAACCCAGGAGGCAGAGGTTGCGGTGAGCTGAGATCACGCCATTGCACTCCATCCTGGGCAGTAAGAGCGAAACTCCGTCTCAAAAAAAGAAGAAAAGAAAAAAAGAATACTGGCCTCGAAATAGGTCTAGCATACATAAGCTGGGCACAGTAGCTCACACCTGTAATCCCAGCACTTTTTGGGAGGCTAAGGCGGGAGAATCACCGGAGGTCAAAAGTTTAAGACCAGCCTGTCCAACACGGAGAAACCCTGCTAAATACAAAAATCAGCTTCACGTGGTGGCGGGTGCTGGTAGTGCCAGCTACTTGGGAGGCTAAGGCAGGAGAATCGCTTGAATCTGGGAGACAGAGGCTTCAATGAGCCGAGACTGCACCACTGCACTCCAGCCTGAATGACAGAGCGACACTGTCTCAAAAAAACAAAGAACAGGTCTAGCACACGCACGGTTCTGACCCACACAGGCGGTACCATGAATCGTTGACGAAGGAAGCGTATTCAGTCTACGATACCATGCCGGGGAGGAGAGAAACTGGATTTTGATTCCGTATCGGTAGACGACGATAATTAGTAACACTGACACAGCCCTCTCACGGTGGCGCTGGAGGCGGCCTGAGCACTCTGCACAGCAGCGAGTCCCAAAACAGCCCCCTGGGAAAGGCGTGGTCATCACGCACGTGAGACACACAAAGTGAAGATATGGCTTCGTAGCAGCAGCGTCAGGATTGGAACCCGGCAGCCTGCTCCTATGTGAAACTTGTATGTGTAAAACCCTATGATCAGGAAAATATGTCAGACAATGTCTTCCTGACCCTTTTTAGGGTAGGACAAGAGTATCTCCAACCAAACCCCAAAAGCATGACCCATTAAAAAAAAAAAAAGGTGAGACTGACTAAATTGGCTAAATGAAGAATTTTGTTTCACCAAAGTATACCACAAAGTGGGCTGGGCACAGTGGCTCACACTTGTAATCCCAGCACGTTTGGAGGCCAAGGTGGGTGGATCACTTGAGGTCAGGAGTTCAAGACCAGCCTAACCAACACGGAGAAACCTTGTCTCTACTAAAACTATAAAATTAGCCAGGTGTGGTAGTGGGCTCCTGTAATCCCAGCCACCTGGGAGGCTGAGGCAGGAGAATCACTTGAACCCAGGATGTGGAAGTTGCAGTGAGCCGAGATCTCGCCACTGCACTCCAGCCTGGGCAACAAGAAGAAGACACTGTCTCAAAAAAAAAAGGGGGCCGGGCGTGGTGGCTCACGCCTGTAATCCCAGCACTATGGGAGGCCAAGGCAGGCGGATCACAAGGTCAAGAGATCGAGACCATCTGGCCAACATGGTGAAACCCCATCTCTACTAAAAGTACAAAAAATTAGCCGGGCTTGGTGGCGCATGCCTGTAGTCCCAGCTACTCAGGAGGCTGAGGCAGGAGAATTGCTTGCAACTGGAAAACGGAAGTTGCAGTGAGTCGGGATTGTGCCACTGTACTCCAGCCTGGCGACACAGCGAGACTCTGTCTCAAAAAAATAAAAAAAGTAGGAGGAAAGTGCATATGTTCCTTCTCTACTGCCCTGTAGCAGTTACTCCACACTTACCAGCTCAAAACAAGTGCTTTTGATCTTGGATCCTGTGAGCAGGAACCTGGGGGAAGCTTAGCCAGGTGCCTCTGGTTTACAGTCCCTCTTGAAGCTGCAATCATACGATGGACCAGGGCTGTGGCCTCATCTGAAGGCTCGCCTGGGGCTGGGCTCTGACTCTGAGCTCACGTGGGCTGGCAGGCAAGGTTCAGTTCTGTGCTGGCTGTAGGTGGAAACCCCCCAACCAGCTTCTTGCCAGGTGAGCTTCTCCACAGGATGCCCACAGCCTGGCAGGGGCTTTCATCACAGCAAGCTCACCAGGGAGTGGGAGAGAGCACCCAGGACAGGTGCCCCAGCCTTTCTCAACCTCATCTCAGACGTGACATCTTTCCCTTCCGCTGTCTGGGCACAAGTCTCCAGGTGGAGCCCTAGGACTAAAAGGAAAAGAAAACCTCGATTTAAAATGGGATAAAGCCGCAGGAGCTGCTGGTCCCACCACGGGAATTTCAGCGCTGGGTTACCGACCAAGCTCACTTTCCACCCCGTCCAACTGTGCGAACCTCCCCTGCCCGGGCCCCTGTACCAGAGGTTAACAATCCAAGCCCCAGACAGGAAATCCAGGTGGGTTCAAACAGCCAGAAGGGCATTTCAGGCAAAATGTGCCCCAAATCTCCAAACCATGCCCAGAGCTCAAACCTCCCCCAGGAGGTCATCCCAAGGAAACCACCAGGCAGCTCAGGCTGCGGGGGAGACGCCACTTCCAAAACCCACAAGCTGGAGACCACACAAGTGCCTAACGCCAAAGGCACCAGCGGAGGGATGCCCTATGCCCCCAGCCAGGTGACCCGCTGCGCCCTACACATTTTACCAGGAGACGTCTGTGATAGACGTAGACTAAGCCAGCCTGGACTCCCAGATCCGCTCATTTTTCTCTTCCCTCCATTTTCTGATTTGCTACATTGAAAACACATGAGTGGAGTGGAAGGCCTTCCTATTCCTCTCTCAGCACCCCCTTTTCTTTTTTTTCTGAGATGGAGTCTTGCTCTGTCTCCCAGGCTGGAGGGCAGTGGTGCAATCTCCGCCTCCCAGGATCAAGCAATTCTCCTGCCTCAGCCTCCTGAGTAGCTGGGATTACAGGTGTGTGCCACCACGCCTGGCTGATTTTTGTATTTTTGGTAGAGACGGGGTTTCATCATGTTGGTCAGGCTGGTCTCGAACTCCTGACCTTGTGATCCATCTGCCTCGGCCTCCCAAAGTGCTGGGAAAATAGGCGTGAGCCACCGCGCCCAGTCGACCTTTATTAAAATACTGTCTCGTTTGGCCTGAAAATGTGATTTGCAGGCTTTCTGGGTTAAGTAGGTTGCACTCCACTGAAAAAAAAAAAAAAAACTAAAAAAATAAAAAGCCACCAAACGGGGACTCAGCTCTCAGGAGTTTTGGTGCCTTTTTCTTTCTTTCTTTTTGTGGATGCGCCACACCGCGTTCTTGGGCTTCAAGGCGTGGGGGTCGCCGTGGACCCACGGACGTGAAAATGCGCAAAGCTCGTTTGCAAAACGCCACCGGCTCCCGGGCAGAAGCTGAGGGGTACGAATCCAGGGGGACCCTGCGTTTCCGCAGCGTTTTCCGCGCAAACCGCCGGCCATAGAAGAGGACCCCCAGGAGCGAATCTGGGCCGGGGAACCCCGGGCGCCCGCGCACTCAGCACCAGTACCGGCACGTAGCACCGAGCTCGCAGCACCCAGCAGCACCCAGCACGCAGCACCCACCGACAGCCGGACGCGATCTCCGCTGCAGGCATAGCGCTCGGCCTCCGCGCCTTCGCAACAAAGAGACGCTGGGGGGCTGGGCCGGAGAGGCGCGCGGTGGAAGCAGCTCGGAGCACAGGGCTGGCGGACCCAGGTGGGCTTCACGGGGCGCCCGCGGGGCCGGAAATGACGCTAGAACCCGTCACCAGGCTCCTCGCTGCCCCACGGGCGTGGCCGCGGAAAAGCCCCACAGCCCACAACGTCCCGGCGGCTGCGCGTTGGTTCCGCCCGGGCCGTTCCACTGCAGGTAAATGAGGGGGAGAACACGGCGAGATTTTTAGTGTTCCCCCGCGGCCGCCCGATGGTTCCGCCCAGGCCGTTTCACCGCAGGAGACGCGGGGGAACACGGCGCGCTCAGATCCACCCCACCCCGCGGCCGCCCGTTGGTACCGCCGGGGCCTTTCCACTGCAGGCGGATGGGGGGGCATGACGCGCTCAGCGCACCCCCGCGGCCGTCCGTTGGTTCCGCCCAGGCCGTTCCGTCGCGGGCACTTCAGGGCGGGATCTGACAGTCTGGAGACAGCGGCCTCGGAGGGTTTGACGCCCAGGTCTGGGTTCAAGGAATAGGAAATCCATCGGGTAGGCTGTAAGGGTTATTGCCGAGTTTAAGATGAGGAAACTGAGGCCAGTACAAGAAAATTAAATGCCAGTTTATTCAGCTCCCGGGCGAGGTTCTATGGTCCGGGAAGGGGGCCAGAGAAGTCGCGCTGACTCCCTGGGGCGTGCGGTTTTTACGGCTATGAGGAGCGAGCAACAGCAGGGCGCGCGATTTTTTCGAGACGGAGTCTAGCTCCGTTGCCCGGGCTGGAGTGCAGCGGCGCGATCTCGGCTCACTGCAGCCCCTGCCTCTGCAACCGCCCCTCCCAGGTCCAAGCAGTTCTCTGCCTCCGCCTCTCGAGTAGCTGGGATGACAGGTGCCCGCCGCCACATCTGGCTCATTTTTTTTTGTATTTTTAGTAGACTGTGTTTCACCATGTTGGCCAGGCTGGTCTTGAACTTCCGACCTCGTGATTTACCTGCCTAGGCCTCCCAAAGTGCTGGGATTACAGCTGTAAGCCACAGTGCCCCGCCTCTCAAAATTCTTATAGTAAAGCCTGATATTTCATGAGGGACTGTGCATTTTATTTTATCATCTTCGAGGTGGGGTTCTCGATGCTTTGCCCAGGCTAGTCTGAAACTCAGGACCCTCTGGCCTCAGCCTCCCGAGTAGCTGGGTCTGCGGTGGCCGCCACCATGCTGGGCTTGGGCTGTGCATTTTAATGATTTTGGAATGTCAGGGAGGCCTGGGCACCTTCCTCTCTTTCTCTCCCCGAAAGGACCTCCCACCTTGGCTTCCCAAAGTGCTGGGATTGCTGGTGGGAGCCACCATGCCACACCTGTCTTCGCTATTTTGCCTGGGAGGGGTGTATTAATAATTTTAATTTTAAATTTCTTTGATTATGTTCTAGTTTGATTATTGATCATTTACTTCTTAGCTAGTTATAGTTTTCCTTGAATCATCAGTTTCTACCCTTTGACAGTTTTTTTCTTCTTTTTTTGGAGACAGAGTCTCACTCTGTTGCCCAGGCTGGAGTGAAGTGGCACGATCTTGGCTCACTGCAACCTCTGCCTTCTGGGTTCAAGCAATTCTCCTGCCTCAGCCTCCTGAGTAGCTGGGATTACAGGTGCCCACTGCCATGCCCCGCTATTTTTTTTTTTTTTTTGTATTTTTTAGTAGAGTTGGAGTTTCACCATATTAGCCAGGCTGGTCTCAAACTTCTGCCCTTATGATCCGCCCGCCTTGGCCTCCCAAAGTGCTGGGATTACAGGCATGAAAACACTGCGCCTGGCGACAGTTTTTCTATGAATGTTTCTGTGAATGGCATGAGCTGTATCTGTTGAGAACACGGACCTGTGGTATCACTGCAGATGTTTTCCTAGCTTGCATGTCCTCTTCTGTTTATGATGCATAGCGATGAATTTCTATTCACATGACATGGAATCATGAATCGGGAAGCCCTGGCTGTGAGTGAGACTGATGGGTCCAGGCACGGTGCAAACCCTGCCCCGAAAGCGCGTCCCTGGCTCCCTGGGATCCTCCAGGATCTGCTGCTCTTTCGACACAGCCTGGGCAGAGCCCTCCACAGCCTTCCTCGGTCTGTCTGCTGTCTGCTGACCTCAGCAAAGGGTCTTCCCAGGGTGAGGGGCCCTTGGGCCGTGGGATTCCTTTCCTCTGCCTGCAGGGCCTGGGTGATCTTCTAGAAAGCGGGAAGGAAAGCAGTCCTGGCTAGATCCGCCCTGCCCCCGCGGGGTCCCGCCGGCCCACAGGCTCCTCTATGTTCCCCAGCCAGGCTCAGTCTAGGTCTGGGCTCCCTCTGGACAGGGAGGATGAGACCTGCCCTCCCAGAGGAGCTGAAGTTCCCCAGGGGATGTTGAGGACAGTAGGGAGGCGTGGACAGAGGCCCCAGAGAGTGGGGTCTGTGTTAGGGTCCGGCGTGTGAGGAGGAAGAGCAGAGGGTCCCCACCTGGAGACCCAGCCTGCAGGCCACTCAGCCACCTGCCGGGGGTGGGGGAGCAGCAGCCGCTCACGCCTCTGCAATTTGTCCTCAGCAGCAAGTGGGGAAACTGAGGCTGGGGAGTCCTGCAGGCCGAGGTCACTCACGGGCAGGTTCCGTCGGCCTGCGCACCTTCCACACTCCGGCCGATCACGCTTTCCTGGGCCATCCTGTTTCCCAGAGCACACTGCTGTGTGTCTGAGTGTGTGTGCGCCCATGACATCCATGTGGATTTTTCTGTGTCTGAGTCTGTGTGGTGTGTGTGTATCTGTGTGTCTCTGAGTGTGTGGTGCCTGTGTGTGTGTGTCTCAGTGGCATCCATGCATATTTATATGTGTGTGTGTGTCTCAGTGGTGTCTATGTGTATTTTTCTGTGTTTGTGTGTCTGAGTCTGTGTGTCTCTGTGTGTGAATCTATGTGTGTGTCTGTGTCTCTGTGTATATGAATGTGTCTGTGTGAATCTGTGTGGGAGTCTGTGTGTCTCTGTGTATGTGAATCTGTGTGTTTGTGTATGTGTGTGTGTCTGTGTGTGGAATCTGTGTGTGAATCTGTGTCTCTGTGTGTGAATCTGTGTGTGTGTGTGTCTGTGTGTGGAATCTGTGTGTGAATCTGTGTGTCTCTGTGTGTGAATCTGTGTATGTGTGTGTCTGTGTGTGGAATCTGTGTGTTAATCTGTGTGAGTCTGTGAATCTGTGTTTGTGTGCGTATGTGTGTGTGTGTGTGGAATCTGTGTGTCTGTATGTGTGTGTGTGAGTCTGTGTGTGTCTGTGTCTCTGTGTATGTGAATCTGTGTGTCTGTGTGAATGTGTGTGTGTGGAATCTGTGTGTCTGTATGTGTGTGTGTGAATCTGTGTGTGTCTGTGTCTCTGTGTATGTGAATCTGTGTGTCTGTGTGAATGTGTGTGTGTGTGACTCAGTGTCTCTGTGTCTCTGAGTGTGTATGTGAATCTGTTTGTATGTCTGTGTCTCTGTATGTGTGCGTGTCTCTGTGTGTGTGAATCTGTATGTGTATTTGTCTGTCTTTCTGTCTGGCTTCCTGTCCCCTCTGCATAGAGCAGCTGGGTGGGGATCTTGGTCCTGGGGACTTCTCAGCAGGATGTGGGCCTGGGCAGCCGTGGGTGAGGCCTGAGCACAGGCCTACGTGCCTACTGCGTGGGGGTGGCCGAGCCAGCTCCTCTGTGGCTCTCGGGTCCCCACCACCCCTCCCTGGGCGCCGCCTGTCCTGGCCACCCCCTCCTTTCCACCAGGGGCCACCTTCCTCTTTCAGGTACACGCCCAGGTGGTAGAGGCTCCTGAGGAGGCTATGGCCTCCGTTTACCCCGTGTTGGCTTTTTGGTGTCGCCAGACCCTGCAGGCAGCCCAGGCCCTGGCCGAGGTCCTTCTGGGGTGGGATGTGCTGGAAGCGGCTGAGCCACACAGTGATCAACTAGCTCCTGCCTTCCCCTATGTCCCCAGCACCGCCAACGTTCCCGGGCACCCAGTACCCATCCGCCCTGCTCTCCCCGATCCTGCCACCCACCTCCAGCCAGACTTACAGTTCCAGGGTCCAAACTGCCTGGGCCCCTAGTGGGACAGGCCTCGCCCAGACCCCGCAGGTGCCGTGGGACTTGGGTGGGTCTTTGGGCGTGGCCTGAGGAGACACCATGGCTGAGGGAGGCAGTGGGGGGGGTGCCCGGCCCAGCGCAGAGGTACCCAGGGTACAGGCAGGGACCCTGATGCCACCGCTTCAGGCTAGAAAGTTTCCAAGGCCCTGAGCCTGAGGCTGGCAGCCACACCCACGGGGCGGGGCCCGAGGATGTCTTGGGGCCTCTGTGCTCCCCAAAGCCAGGAAGGTTAAGGCTTGATTGACAGCCTCTTCCAAGCCGGAGGAGGCAGGGAGGCTCCAGGGCTGATCCTCAAGAGCCAGTAGGGAGGGGCCCACAGCCCAGGCTTTCACGTCCCCAAAATGGGCAGGGTGCCAGGGGCACAGGTGCCCACAGGGTGGTCGTTTTGCGTTTTGGTCTCTCCTGGCCTTCTATGTGTGTAGCACAAACTGGCTCCTGGCAAAGCCTTGTGCCACATTCATCTAGGGCCTTGTTAGGACAACAGGGACGGGGCGGGGCTGGGGGGTACAGGGACCTCGTCACCTGGGACCACGTCACCGGAGGGAAGAGGGAAGCTGACGTCAGTGCCTAGGCTGGGCCCAGGGGCTAGGGGTCCTCACCTGGCTTGTGGCTGCCCCTGATGTAGGCAGCCCGGATGGAGGGGCCCTTCCAACTCTGCTGGCCCCGGGGATGCAGGGACTCAATTCCCCTCTGGTCTGTGGCCCTTCTGGGAGCAACGTAGCCTGCCCGTCGACTCACCCCTCAGCTTTGCCCCTTGTGTCAGGACTGGGCTTTGCTACCCCACCCCCAGGGCAGCACTCCCCCTCCCGCCCAGAAGAGGCAGCAGCACCCCCAGCCCTGGGGACACCACACAGCCCCTTGGGGAGGTCACCCAGCCGGCCCCACGCTCGCCCGTGTCGTTAACAGATGGGCATTTCTGGGCTGGGATTTAATGGGGGTGACCCTGCCCAACCCCTCCATGTTGGTTACAAGGCGTCAGAAGAAAGCTGTTATTAACCCAACTTCTTTTTTACAAGTCTTGTTTATTGAAAGGATCTGAAAATTGTAGTAAGGCTTTCAATGACATTTGATAAATTTTCAAGAAATTAATATGAAACATTAAAATTTACTTAAAAAAACCGAAGTTTTTTAGATCATTCCCATCTCACGCTGCTTTAGAGCTCAGTTCATGCCCTTTTTGTTCAGATGAGTGACTGGAATTCCGGCCCTAATGCTGGGCGCTGGTCCCTCTCTCCTCCTAAGCCCGTGGCTGGGCAGGCGGGGGCTTCACCTGTGCTCAGGGTCATGGCTGACTTACAGCCAGAATTTCATGCAGGGGGTTTTGGACGCTCAAGTTCGCAGATGTTGAGGTGCCCAGACAGGGGTGAGCAGGGCAGACGTGTGGGTCGGAGACCGTGCCTGGGCTGGGCCAGGCAGCTGCGGGCAGCTCCTCACGGGCAGAACCTCTCCAACCTTCCTGTTCTTAAAATCCAGCAGATGAGCAGGTACTCAAAAAACAGACGCCTGGGCAGCAGCAACCAGGACCCCGGGCCCTAACCACGGCCTCCACACACCCGTGCCCACTGTGCCCGTGGAAGACGGGTGCCAGGGCACGCAGCGCCCACATGCAGGCCGGAGGCTCATGGGAGAGACAGGAGGAATATCAGTGTGTTGAGTGAGTCCTTCACTTGGGTTAGTCTCAAAATTGTCATTACAGTTGCAAAACAAAAGGGATCACGATCACTAGCCCGGAAACCCCCATCTCCTAGACCGTCAGGATCCCGCTGAACAGAATGGTCCCCGAATGGTCCCCGAACGGTCCCCGAATGGTCCCTGAGGACGGCGTCTTGCAGAACAGGAACGTAAACATTTAACGGCAGGACGACTTGCTTCCCCTCGAGATCTTCACAAAAGTGTGTACAAGAAAATATGTACATAAGCACTTCAGAAAGTTTCAAACAGCCTCTAAAAAGTATGTACAGGATTTAAACCACCTCCCTGGGAGCGGAAGCTACGTTGAGGAAGGCGTGGGTCGCCGAAGATGCCAGCCCCCTCCCGCTGTGGGTCCCAGACTCCGAGCTGGCCTCGAGCAGGAAGGGCGGGGGAGGCATCCAGCCCTCTCCAGAAACGGAGCAGAACAAAACCACCTTGCCAGCCACCAGCAAGCCCATGCTTTCAATGGCGCCTCGCTTGGGGATTTCCCTGCAGAAGTTTTACGGAGGAGCTCAGGCCGAGGGCAAAAGCTTTGCAGCTGAGGAAGGCTTTTGGGTGAGACATTTATTGTCAACATGGAAGGACAGGTCGAGTCATTCTGACCCCTGAATTTCAGTTGACTGATCTGGCGTGAAATTATGGCAGCTGGAGGCCATGCTCCGGGACCGTGGAGGGAGTGGGGAGGGGGGAGGGAGTCAGCGGGACAGAAGAGCTCCCAGCCAGTTTCTCACTTTGCTTCTTTAGAAATGCAAAAAAAGTCAGATAGAAAATGTTAAAAAAACAGCTGATCTGGACAAAAGGCAGACCCAGGTTCTAACCCAGCTACCAAAAGTGGTCGTGCCATTTAGACAGAGGTGTTCACAGACACACGCAGATTGGTCTGTCCCCAGAGGGTGCATGGAGGGCAGAAAAACAGCGGAAGGATTCGAGCCTGGACGAGCTCGGCCTAGCCCTCCTCCTCCTCTTCCTCCTCCTCCTCCTCCTCAAAGTGGGCTTGCTTCTTCCGGACGTTCCAGTGCAGGCACTGGGCGAGGCTCTCAAACCAGTCGCTCACGGGGTCCCGCACGCAGATGGAGGGGAGCGGGTAGCATGAGGTAGTGATGCTGATGCTGAGGCGGAGAGTGGCGGAGGCAAGCCTGAGCCAGGGCTTTCAGGAGGGTCCCCCCAAGCCCCTCCCTCCCCAGGACCCCCCCAACCCCTCCCTCCCCAGGGGCTCCCCCCAAGCCCCTCCCTCACCAGCAATGGCTGGCTCTGTCCCTCCCCAAGGCAGGCTTTAGGGGTGCCCCATGGGTGCCGGGGATAACTACCCCAGGTCCTGGAGGGGATGGCGCAGGAAGCTGACAGACTGCCCTGGGGCCCTCAGGGGTGAGGTCCCAGGAGGAGGGGGCGGGCAGCTGTGCCAGAGGGGACACCCTCGGGCCTCTGCTGGGACCAGGCCTGCACGTGCCACGGTAGGTGTGAACCGCTGTCCCTGGCACAGGTTCCCCGCCTGTAATGCTCCGAGGCCCAGGACTTGCACCCTCTGGTGCTCTAGGGCACAAGCTGTGCGCCCTCAGGGCAACCCCAAGAGGGTGGGCACTGCCTGGCCCGAGGAAGAGGTCGGCGGCCAGTGCCCAGCCGGCCTGCAGCCCACACCTGTCTCCGTGGCGGATCTCTTGTCTCTTCCGTCCATCGAAGGACACCCATGCCGTGTTCCTTGCTTCAGGTGACAGCATGATCTGAGGGTCAAGCAGGGAGATGTGGGCACCCAGCTGTGGGGAAGACGCTTCTTGGCGCCCACCCCAGGGTGCTCACCCGAGTTCGAAGGTTGGGCAGCGGTGACCTTGCCTTGCGGATGGCAGGCTGCACGTCCGACAGGTGCCGGCCCAGCTCCGCACCGCCAGAGGCCAGGGCTGGCGGGAAGCCCCTTCAGATCTTGGTGGACAGAGCTTGGGCCCCAAGCAAGGCAGGGCTTGCATCTGAGAGGGCAAGGGACGGCCGCAGGACGCCGAGGCTGCGTCTGAGGCTGGAGCCAGCGCGGCGGGGCTGGGGGCTAGGTCCCGGCTTTGCGTTGCACGGGGTCAAATGACTCACAAATCGGAAAAGGAGGAGCGTCGCTGGCTCTGACCTTCAGCTCGACCCCTGCGGGGACCACGATGGGCCGGAAGGACAGCGAGTGGGGGCAGATGGGTGTGATCATGATGGCCGGCACGTTGGGGTGGATCATGGAGGCCCCGGCCGCGGCCGCGTACGCCGTGCTGCCCGTCGGGGTGGACACGATCACTCCTGACAGAGACAGGCGCAGGTGTCACTCCCGCCCGAGGACGCTCAGGGCCCCAGGACAGCGCAGCGGGCCTTACCGTCGCCCTGCACCGTGGTGATGAGGTGTCCATCCAGGTAGACGTCCACGTTAGACAGGTAGGAGGAGGGGCCTCTGTCGATCACCACCTCGTTCAGGACCTGGAGGGCAGCAGCATGGCACACTCAGGGTGGGGGCGCCCATGCACCTCACAGACACCCCCGTCTCACCCAGGCTCTCCGGAAGGTCCTCGGCCCTGGGACCCAAGTCCCCCCACCCGGGGCCCTCATCAAGGCCGGGGCCACCCACCCACCTGGTACTGCATGGCCTGCTTCTCAACATCCATGTCCAGACCCACAGGCCGCGAGCCGTTCTCACCCAGCCCGTTGTGCACGGCCGTCTTCTTTTCCCGGAGCTCCTTCACCACCCTGACCTTCAGCCGGCTCCGGAGGACAACAGCTGCGTTCCCTGAGGTCCGGCGGGGTCAGAGGGCACGCATCAGGGAGGCCGGTGGGGTCAGAGGGCATGCATCCATCAGGGAGGCTGGCGGGGTCAGGGGGCCCAGCCCAGGGAGGCCAGCAGGGTGAGGGGCTGTTTCTTCTCCTAAGTTGACACTTCTGTGCCTTTTTTTTTTTTTTTTTTTTGAGACCGTCTCACTCTGTCACCAGGCTGGAGTGTAGTGGTGGCTCACTGCAACCTCCACCTCCCAGGTCCAAGCGATTCCCCTACCTCAGCCTCCCAAGCAGCTGGGACTGCAGGCGTGCATCACCACGCCCGGCTAAGTTCTGTATTTTCAGTAGAGACGGGGTTTCACCATGTTGGGCAGGACGGTCTCAATCTCTTGACCTCGTGATCCACCCGCCTCAGCCTCCCACAGTGCTGGGGTTACAGGCTGAGCCACCGTGCCCGGCCAACACTTGTGCGCCTTCATAGAGTGAGAACCGGCTCACTTCTAGCCAACAGACACGGCAGCTTGAACCCGTGATCTGCTGAAACTTAGTGTTAGTAAAAAAGATTTGACCCACTCGATTTAGAAATCCCTGAATCTGGAAACCTTTAAGTGTTGCCCTATGCATCATTAAAAACAACCCCCCAACCAAGTGAGACGGCATGATCAGAGCTGCTTATGGGTTCCAGAACATTCCAACTCACCCTCTATCACCTGAGTAACTTGGGACTGAAAGTCCTCAAAGCTGAACGGGGTCAGGAAGCCCAGGGAGCCCAGGTGGAAGGCCATGACCGGAGGCACACTGCCCTGTGAGTCAGCGGAGAGGCACTCAGCGCCCACACACCCAGCTTGCCACCAGCACCTCAGGAGGAGCCCAGCTCTGGGGACAGCAGCCCGACCCTCTGCAGGAGGGGCTGGCCATGTGGACAGAGTGGAGGGGACATCCCAGGCCAGGTGGGCAGAGCCATCAGGGCCGAGGCCGGTGGGGGAGCCGGTGAGAAGCAAAGGCGGCAGGCAGAGCGGACCCTGGCGTAGAGGGCGGGTGGGAGGCAACCTCAGGGTCAGAGCCTCGAGTCCCACAGGTGCTAATGAGGAGAGCAGGGCAGGCCGTGGGTACTTCCAAGCAGTGGGCCAAGGGCAGAGCCAGGGTCCCCCACATGGTGGCCCTGCAGCCCTGGGAGAGCCATGCAGCTGAGAAAGCAGGAAGAGGAGCTCGAGGGCGGACCGGAGGGGATGGGCCAGCAGGCGAGGCCTGTTCCCTGGTACCCACTGCCCTGCACCCCTCACTCTTGTCCCAGGCAGGCTCTGGCCACCCCAGCTGTAGCGCTGCGTCCACACTGCCCCTGGCCCCGCCGTTGCGCCCCACTGTGCCAGGCCGCTCTAGGCGACTGCCCTCGCGTAAAGCTACAGGAGTGAAAGCAGTGAAGCCATGCGCCAGAACCCCTCTTCACACGGCACCTGGACTAGAACCTGGTGCGTGCCAGGAACGCCAGCGCCTCACCTGGAAGAGCGAGGAAGCGTACAGCAGCGTCCCGTCTCCCCCCAGGCAGATGATGAAGTCTATCCGATTGGAAATGTCATCATAATCTAGGAAACACAAAACCGAGGCATCACATCGGGGTGCCTCCCTGGCGCAGTGCTGGAAGCTTCTGTTGGCGGGGACCGTGTCGGAGAAGCTGAGGACCGAGCCGCCGGCAGCCCACCTTCTCGGAAGGTGCAAAACTTCTTCTTCACTGCCCCAAAGCTTTCATCGCTGGCGATGGCAGGGTCTTCTAGCACTTTCTTTTCCACATACACGATCATGTTTTTCTCCTGGAAGCAAAGCACCAACCTGCTCATTCCATGTGTAGACCCTGCCCTCCCGCTGGGAGGTTCCTGACGCACAGACGCTGGAACCACAGACCTGGCACCATGGCCTGCATGCCTGCTCCTCCCAAGCTCACACTGAAACTTAAGCGCCAACGGGCCGGGATTAACCATCCCCTTTAAGGGATGGTTGGGTGGAGGAGGCTCCCCTCTCAGGAATCTAATAACGCTGTGATTTCAGGAGTGGGCTTCCCAGCTCTGGCCCCCAACCCCCAACGCCTGCTCCCCTGCAGAGAAGACACAGCAGGAAGGCCTCTCAGGAACTAACGCTGTTGTACACCGTGGTTTCAGGAGTGGGCTTCCCGGCTCTGGTCTCTCTCCCCATGCCTGCTCTTCTGCCCTCGCCAGATGCGGCCCCCTGATCCTGGACTTCCCGGCCTCCAGGGCTGTGACCCCACTGGGTCACTGTTGGCCTCCCAGTCTGGTGCTTGTCACGGCAGCCCACACAAACCCAGATACCTGGGCAGACCCCGCTGCTCCCAGTTCCAGACAAGCAGCTGTTTCCCAGCACCTGAGACAGTTCGCATGGTCTCATGGGTGGCGATGCGGACGGAGGCCCCCCAACTCTGTGTGCACCCCAGGACCCCTCTCCTTCCAGACCCCCTCCCCCGAAACCCGCGTGCCTCCATGAGGTATGTGCAGAGCTCCTTGAACGGCTGCAGCAGGCTGGCATCTCTCATCTTCTTGATGACGAGGACGCTCTTCGGAGCCTTGTTCCACGTCAGCCGCTGGCTTGCAGGGTCCTGAATGTGCCTTGGGGAGAAAGAGTTCACACAGGCAGTGATTTCCCCCTTGCAAAGAAGGTGCGTGACTTAGAAAAGAAAAGAAATCCTTAAAAAGAAGGTGTTTCCAACTCCCAAGGAAATGCACTCAGTGGTGGCCAGGGCCAGGCTAAGGGTCGCACCAGCACCCCCGCCACCTGGTGCTGCAGCCTGGCCACAGAGACAGGTCGAAGTCAGCAGGGTCCAGAGTGACCGTCTCTCAGCTGCTTGGCCCATCGCACGCAGGCTCAGGCCCACACGCCCTGCCCGGGGACCATGATGACCCGCCTGCATGCACCGCTGCCCTTCACAACCCTCCAGCCGCCCGCCTGCCTGGCTGCGCAGTGACAGTCTCAGGGTGGAAATGACCACAGAAGCCCACAACTGGGCCACTCTTTGCTTGGTGCCTTCCTTAGGCCCCCAAGAAAACCCAAACCAGCCGACATGGAGACTCTGCCCCTAGGGTCCCCTGCACACGACCCCAGGTGAGACCCAGGACCCTCAAGGGCAGGCTTCCTGCCCTGAACACAGCTCACTACACCCCTGCATGAACGGACTTTAACCTCACTTACTCTCACAGTAAAAATCACAGTTTAAAAGTCCGTGGCGGCCTGCACGTGGCAGCCTGTGCTGTGCTGGCTCCGACTCGACCACTGTGCCTGGTGTTTATCCACAGGCAGGGCCTGCCCCGGTGGGATTCCCATTACCGCATTAGTCACAGAAAACACCCCAGCCCAGCCCAGAACTGGGAACACACACCAAGGAGCCTGCTCCTGTTCCCAGAAGCCAAGGGAGGGTGCGGCGCGGACAGCCATCAGTCAGCGCTCACTGCCCATCCTCGGCCCCACAGGGCAAGTTCTTACACCAGAGCGCCAGCCAGCTGGTTCAAGTTCCCCAATCGAGAAAGCCGCTGCCCGCCATGCCTCTTCCCAGCAGTGACTTCTCCAAGAGCCTGACTGTCCCACTAACAACCCCTAGAACCGCAACACAAACGCCGACAGGGCCACAGACCACAGCCCATCACTTCTAACCTTTGGAAGCCGGTCAGCACTCACTTACCCTGTGCAGGCACTGCTGGGGGGTGCAAGGTCACTCATGCCATCCCCTATGAGCTCAGCGCCTGCCCTGGGTCACACACGTGGCACAAGAGGTGGCCCCTGCCTGCTGGGAGCCGGCCGGCGTGTCCACAGCATCGGGGCCAGGCTTGGCAAACAGGCGGCCTCTCCAGCGGCATGCTCCTGACTGCACTCACACTAGAACCCTAAGTTCTGCATGCTCAAAACTGAAAGCAAAACACAATGGTGATGTGACTTGGTAAAGTTGCTGTAAAAGCAACTAAGTCAAAAGAGCTTCCCAGACTTTTAAAAATCAAACAAAACAAAGCAGTTTCCTCATCGGTCATGTGGTACTCTTGCCCAATCCCTACTGAAAAAACGTCCTCAGAATCACGTTTAGCAGCAGAGGCCACACTTCAGCTCCCTGGTCCTAACTGAGCCGGCTGGGACCGAGCCCTCTGCTCCCGTGTCCTGAGACCTCCTGGCCAAGCCTCCAGGCTCCAGCCTAGTCCCAGCCCTGTGCCAGCCCCGCTCAGCCCTGCGGAACCGGCTCTGCCCCGGGGAAGGCGTCCTCAGGCCACGGTCAGGTGGAAGGGCGTCACGCCCAGCCCTTGCGACACTCAGCTTGGCTCTGGCCCAGCCCGAGGGCGTGCAGGTGGCTCACAGTCCTCTGGCCGGGTCAGCCAGCACAGTCCCCCGCCCTGCACACGGCTCCCCCTGCTCTCCTGCCCTCGGTCACCACTGACCCGGCGGCCCAGCCTGCACCCATTCCAGCCCCGAGGCTCAGCCGAGCCCAGCCGAGCCACTGGCAGCAGCGTCCTGCACAAGCCTAGGTAGGCACCCCTCTGTGTGACCACAAACCAGCGCCTCGACTTCCTCCTGGGTCACCTGCAAAGCGGGACACCAACCCTTGCAGGCACACACGGCTGCGGATATTGGATGGGGAGGGCGGGGGTAGCGTGAAGCCAGCACGGCCACAGCCTGGCCAGCTGACTCAGACTGTGTCACCCATGGGTGGCCCACACACTTAAACACTGGCACTCACGGACCTCCACAACACACGCCCCCTCCGTGACACACGCGTCCCTGCCACACACACCCCTCCACGCAACAAGGCCTCTGCCATAAGCTCTCCCCTGCACATGCGCCCCCGCCGCATGCAACCTCTGCCACACACCCCCTCCGCGACACGCGCCCCTCCATGCCACACGCCCTCGGCCACACGCGCCCCTCCACAAGCCGTCCGCCATACACACCCTCTGCCACACACGCGCCCCGCCACACGTGCCCGCCAGTTCCCTGGACAGTGAAACAGGAAGCAGGCCTTCTCGCCAGCCCCCACAGGGTCCTGCTCTGGACTGTCAGGGAACACCACAGGCTCAAATGCGTGCAAAGCCCTGTCCTCCACTGCAGGCTTGGGACGCGGATTTAAGTGTGCCCCCAGGTTATGATCCCAGACACACAGAGCCCAAGGGGGCCGTGCTCCCCCAGGAGCCGAGAAAGCTGCGTGCCTCTCAGCACTGCTGGGCTGTCTGGCCTCAAGCAGCTGGGGACCACCGAATGCACCTTGGTCTGAGGGCCGAGGCAGAATGTGCCCCTTCGGCGGCCCCGGCCTGGCCTGAGTGACTGATGGCTGATGAAGGCAGTGGCCGAGATGTGAGTGACGAAGGAGCAGCTCTGCCAGGACCAGGAAGTGCAAGGAGGGCACCGGGCAGCGGGGGGAGAGGCCCAGTGGCCACCAGGGACAGAGCAAGCGCAGGACGGCAGGACAGGCCCACGGCAGGGCCGGAAGGACAGTGGAGCGCTCCGGGTCACCCACGTGGCTGCTGTGCAGGGAAGGGAGGGTGAGGCCGCAGCAGGCGGTCCTGACATCTGCCGTGGTCATTTCCACCTGCCACCGTCACTGCCACTGAGAAGCCAGGCAGGTCAGCGGCTGGGGCCGTGAAGGGCAGCGGCGCGTGCAGGTGGGCTGATGGTCAGGACCCACACAGCAGAGGCAGCCGGGTGACAGTGGGGGAGCTGCTTGTGTATTTTACCGTCAAAGTACAGATGGACTGGATAGGGGGAAGCAAACAGGTCAGGCCGCGCCGCGGGCATTCGGCAGCAGTGAAGAAGGGTCACAGACACTCCTCGCCAGAGTGACTTCCGCCCTAAAGGGCTGCCCTGAGCACCTGCAGGCGGCAAGGCCGACTACCTTCGTGCCCAGGACTCACGCACCGCCCTGCTCAGTGTAAAGAGCAGCTCCTCGGATGACTCAGACGCTGCAGCGCAGGCGCCTGGCCTCCCCGCACCCGACTTTGAGTGACAGCCCAGGAGGCTACCGAACGGGCTCTGCCAGACCTGACCTTCAGTGACAGCCCAGGGCTGGGGCCTCGTTCCCGCGGTGCGTCACCAGCCTCCACAGCGCGGGGGACGCACACACGGCACGGGCGACGCACACACAGCACAGGCGCCTGCCTGTCAGCGAAGGGCCGTGCGGCAGCCGCCCCGCTCCACAGGGCCACGTTGCGCTTTCTGGCAAGTCACCCAGCAGCCCTCGCACAGCAGCACCAGCCCTTCCACATAGTACTCCCGTGCAGAAAGCGGTGTCCACGACTCCCTGAGGGAGGCAGCACAGAGGCCTGAGAGCCCGCCCGCCTCAGCCCTGCAAGGGCTGGGATTACAGGCGTGAGCCACCGCACCCGGCCAATTTTTCTACTTTTTGTAGAGATGGGCTTTCACCGTGTTGCCCAGGCTGGTCTCAAACTCCTGGGCCCAAGTGATCTGCCTGCCTCGGCCTCCCACAGTGCTGGGAATACAGGTGTGAGCCACTGTGCCCCACCAGGATTCTAATTCTTTACACAAAAACCACAGACGTCAGGTTGATCACTGTTGTGTTTGCCCGTAAGACTCTATGCTGGACCTTTACGCAGACCGTGTTGACAAACGGAACTGTCAAACAGCAGCACAGTCCACCCTACAGCTCTTACTCTTGGAAAGTAAAAGGCAGCCCTGAGTGTCTTATGTTGATGGCCACTGATGCCACCATGCCCATGGGCTGTGACCCGGTCTCCAGGCTGCCTGGTGTCCACGTTCTCAAAGCCATCAGAAAAGCCACAGCTGGGGAGCTCCCACCCAGATTCCTGCACTCAGGGGGTTCAGGACAATGCCCATGTGGCTTTTTGTTGAAATAACCTAAAACATGTACTTCTCACATGAAGCGCTAGAATCTACCTCAACACAGTGATCCCACAACTCTGCACACATCCTAAGGACTCCCACCCACCCGTGACCCCCGGCACTCACATGATGGTCTGGGGGTCTCCCCTCCCAAGGACCCCCCCTCCTGGGACCCGGCACTCACATGATGGTCTGGGGGTTCTGCAGCACGCAGGCCTTTGGTCCAAAAGTGGTCACCGGGCATGGCCCATGGAGAGAGCGTGTCCTCCTATAGGGAGAGGACAGTGTCAGAGCCGCCAGGGCCTGAAACCAGACACACAGGGACAGCCACAGATACAGAGGACAGTACATGCTAAGGCATACATGCAGCTCTAATGACGCCAACTCCATCTGCCCAGCAGCCACACAACAGCCCTGGAAGGTTCTGCCCGGGTCTGTGGCTGCACTGGAGCAACGCGCCCTCAGACCGTGACACAAGCCGGGGAGAGACACAGCCCGAGCACAGGAAACGCCACCGCCAGGGCCAGCCTGGGGCTCAAAACTCCTGTGGTGTCTCCCTGGGACCACTCTCTAGGCCTGCATTTGGGACTCAAAACCTTAGATTCCATCTCTAAAGAGCCTAGATTACAATCCTAACAAAGTGCTGAGATTGCAGATGTGAGCAGCCACACCCGGCCAGGAAACATGTGCTCTACAGAAGTCACTGGGGTCTGAGGGGACCACCCTCTGGGCTCTGCTCATCTTGGGAGACGAACAGGCGAAGGCTGGGGTGTCTGCACGGTGACGCAGGGATGGTCATGAGGGAGGCAGAGTCGTGAGCGTGGCCTTGGGCGGCCCAGCCCTCTCTCAGCCCCATGTGTCGGGCAAGTGGCTCCCTCCTGTGCCCAGAGTGCCCACAGCTGACACAGGCGTGGCCATCGGTGGCTCATGCCTGTAATCCCAGCACTCCGGGAGGCTGAGGCGGGCGTATTAGGAGGTCAGGAGTTGGAGACCAGCCTGGCTAACACAGTGAAACCCCATCTCTACTAAAATTACAAAAATTAGCCAGGTGCGGTGGCGGGCACCTGTAGTCCCAGCTACTTGTGAGGCTGAGGCAGGAGAATCGCTTGAACCCAGGAGGGGGATGTTGCGGTGAGCTGAGATCGCACCACTGCACTCAAGCCTGGGTGACAGAGAGTCTCCATCTCAAAAAAACACAAGTAAAGTACATTACCAAGTAAGAACTTTACTTGCTTAGGAACTTAAAAGATGATTGGGGAAAACAATGTTTTTCTAAGTGGGTGTTGGGATTTAATGTTTGCTTCCCAAGGACAGGCTGTGCTTGGGCATATCTGCCACCTCCTCTCCCACCTCACCCTGAAGGCGCCTGTCACTCAGGACGGAGGCGGCCTCTGACCCATGGCAGCTGTTATCAGGTTCAGAGTGAAACAGAAGTGGTGTGTTATGCCAAAGAACCCACAGGAAAAAAAGCAAAAGCGATTCTGTCCAGAGTGTGCAGTCACTGTGCCGGGGTGGCCTGGAGGTAGAGACGACGGACCACGCAGACGGTGATGCATCTGAGGAGCGCTGAGTGACGCAGCACCCGCAGGGGGAAGTCAGCCACCAGCGCTCGCAGTGACTCTGTAGACAGAAAACTTGGTAGCAGCCTGTTTCCCCACGGCTGCTGCCAAGCGAGAGGTGCTGCAGGCTCTGCCACCTCACTGGGAAAGACCACGCGCTTTCTGAAGCTCCTTTCACCAAAAAGCACCGCTTGCATTGGATAGTCGTGATCCTTGCGGTAGATGCAGCGCTGGCTCTGGCGAGCTTGCACCTGAAACTCACATTTACTGTCACCAGAACCAAGAGTAACATCCCCAGGCACCACCACGCTGCGCTTGTCCTGCAAACCCTGGGGCGCTGTTGCTCAAACGGCGTTGTGCAAGAGCACGCACTGAGGGTGCTCCGGGCACAGGAGGGAGCCGCTTGCCCGACACATGGGGGTGAGAGGGCTGGGCCGCCCAAGGCCACGCTCACGACTCTGCCTCCCTCATGACCAGCCCTGCGTCACCGTGCAGACACCCAAGGCTTCGCCTGCTCACCTCCCAAGACAAGCAGAGCCCAGAGGGAGGTCCTCTCACACCCCAGTGACTTCTGTAGTGCAAATGTTTCCTGGCTGGTCGTGGTGGCTCACGCCTGTAGTCCCGGCACTTTGGGAGGCTGAGTCAAGTGGATCACCTGAGGTCAGGAGTCAAAGATCAGCCTGGCCAACATGGTGAAACCCTGTCTATACAAAAAATACAAAAACTAGCCGGGCATGAGGGTGGGTGCCTGTAGTCCCAGTTAGTCAGGAGGCTGAGGTGGAAGAATCGCTTGAACCTGGGAGATGGAGGCTGTAGTGGGCTGAGATAGCGCCACTGCACTCCAGCCTGGGTGACAGAGCGAGACTCTGGCTCAAAAAAAAAAAGTTTCTTCTCTGAGTTTGCTTGGGTCAGCGTGGGCTCCAGCTAGATGGTTCCATACTGATACAGACAGATAAAGAAGCACGCTGACGCCCTGTGCCTGCGCTGACGTCCACGGGCCACACGCCTCCCTCACAGGGCATGGCTTCACCTGGGCAAGGAGCCAGCCCCACCACCGGATGCCTTGACACAGACTGCTCAGGAGAAGCCCTTGTCATCGTTTTAAGAAAGAGTATCATGAAATCAGAGAGACGAGAAGAGAAGAGAAGCAGCCC
This sequence comes from Cacajao melanocephalus, assembly GCA_963573385.1. Lineage (NCBI taxonomy): Eukaryota > Metazoa > Chordata > Mammalia > Primates > Pitheciidae > Cacajao > Cacajao melanocephalus. The sequence goes on from CAUYLG010067219.1 coordinate 26,072, forward strand.
TCCTGGCTGTACCTGAACTCCCTGGTGCTTCCCAGGGCGGGCGAGGCGGACAGGCTACGAGACTTGGCGCGGCCCCGGATGGGGTGGCTGTAACTCCAGGTCTCGTCGCCGTGGCAGGCCGAGCAGCCGTACGCAGCCGCGCTGGGACTCAACTCCTTATTCACGGTCATGTTTTCCTGTTCCATTTCCATAGTCGGGAAATGAGAACTTCAGCCAGAAAAACACCGATGCCTTAATTCAATAAAGTAAGTAACATAAGCAAAGTAAATATATGTAAAACAATAGAAATTTACACATATATATGTTCCATTTCATCAAGGGGAAAAAATGGCTGAGGTCCAATTTACCACAGTACTTTGAAAATAGACTGTCTCCATCCCAGAGCTATTTAAAATCTACTTCCGGTCCTGGCCAGATGCGGTGGCTCACGCCTGCAATCCCAGCACTGTGCGAGGCCAAGGTGGGCACATTATCCGAGGTCAGGAGATTTGAGATCAGCCTGGCCAACATGGTGAAACCCCATCTCTACTAAAAATACAACAATTAGCCAGGCATGGTGACAGGTGCCTGTAATCCCAGCTACTCGGGAGGCTGAGGCAGGAGAAATGCTTGAACCTGGGAGGTTGCAGTGAGCTGAGATTGCACTATTGCATTCCAGCCTGGGTTACAAGAGCAAAACTCCGTCTAAAAAAAAAAAAAAGAAAAAAATGAGGTGGTAAGTGTGGGGTCTGATCAGATAAAATCAGCGTTGTGGCTGGGCATGGTGGCTCACGCCTATAATCCCAGTACTTTGGGAGGCCGAGGCGGAAGGATCAACTGAGGTCAGGAGTTGAAGACCAGCCTGACTGACATCGTGAAACCCCGTCTATACTAGAAATACAAAAACTAGCTGGGCATAGCGGCAAGCACCTGTAATCCCAGCTACTCAGGAGGCTGAGGCAGGAGACTCGCTTGAACCCGGGAGGCAGATGTTGCAGTGAGCTGAAATCATGCCACCGCACTCCGGCCTGGGCGACACCGCGAGACCCTGTTTCAAAAATAAATAAACAAAATTAATTAATTAATTAATTAATTAAAAAAAATTAGCATCCTTATAAGAAGAGATACCAGACTAGGCATCGTGGCTCACTCCTGTAATCCCATGGCTTTGGGAGGCTGAAGTAAGAGGATCACTTGAGGCCAAGGGTTCAGAAACAGCCTAGGCAATATAGCAAGATCTGTCTCTACAAAAAAACGAAAACAAAAAAAGCTGGACACAGTGGTACATGCCTACAGTCCCAGGTACTTGGAGGCTGAGGCCAGAGGATCACTTGAGCCCAGGAGTTTGAGGTTGCAGTGAACTGTGATTGGCCGCTGTACTCCAGCCTAGGCAACAGAGACCCTGTCTCAAAAAAAAAAAGACACCAGAGAGCTTTCTCTGCACCCGTTCCTACCGCACTGAGCACAACAGTGAAGCCCTGTGAGGACACAGAAGGTGGCCTTTGCAGTGAGGAGGGCCTCATGGAGAACCAAATCAGCGGGTCCCTGACCTTGACCTTGGACTCAGCCTCCAGAAGGGAGAGAACACACATTTCTGCTGTTTGTCCCGCCGCCCCATGCCTGTGGTACTTGGTTACAGCAGCTCAAACAAAACGAGGATGTGCGAGACGATGGCCAGTGGGCAGGAAGAAGGTTTGGGAACTACGGACAAGAGTGCGGGCCTACACCAAGGTCAAAGTCAAGGAGTTCTCTGAATACCCAAAAAGCCATGGTTCTCGCTCCGGCTGCTTTCCACCACCACCTTCGGAGCTTCAAAAAACACTTAACTCCTATATGCCCTCCAGACTGAATGAATCGGAACCTCAGGACACAACCCAGGCACTGGTACTTTAAAGAGCTCCCAGAGTATTCTAATGTTTAGCCAGAATTGACAGCACTGCCCCAGTGGGTCAATATCTTCCTAGCTTAAGAGAGACCAGGCTGGGCGCGGTAGGGCTCATGCCTGTAATCCCAGCACTTTGGGAGGCTAAGGTGGGTGGGTCACCTGAAGTCAGGAATTTGAGACCGGCCTGGCCAACATGATGAAACCCTGTGTCTACTAAAAATATAAAAATTAGCTGGACGTGGTGGCGCATGCCTGTAATTCCAGCTGCTGGAGAGGCTGAAGCATGAGAATTGCTTGAACCTGGGAGGCAGAGGTTGCAGTGAGCCGAGCTCATGCCACTCTACTCTAGCGTGGGCAACAGAGGAAGATTCCATCAAAAAAAAAAAAAAAGACACATCAATGTTTTATCCAAAAACATGAAAAATTCAGCCAGGCACAGTGGTGCACACCTGTAATCCCAGCACTTTCGGAGGCCGAGGTGGGTGCATCATTTGAGGTCAGGAGTTTGAGACCAGCATGACCAACATAGTGAAACCCCGTCTATATTAAAAATGCAAAAAAATTAGCCGGGCGTGGTGGCATGCGCCTGTGGTCCCAGCTACTTGGGAGGCTGAGGCGGAAGAATCGCTTGAACCCAGGAGGTGGAGGTTGCAGTGAGCCGAGATTGCACCGTTGCACTCCAGCCTGGTGACAGAGCAAGACTCCATCTCAAAAAAAAAAAAAAAAAAAAAAAATCAAACACGTGAAAAATTCAATGAAAACCAGAACCTACAAAAACATGTCTGGTATAATTACTCCTATTTAATACTCTACTAGAGGACACAGCCAGTGCAATAATATAAGAAAAAAATAAAAAGTACAATGACAGAAAAGCCTTGGCACAGAAAGTGGGTCTGTTAAAACGAGAAAATGAACAAGTGAAGCGGTACTTGCAGATGACATTTCTACGCAGAAAATCAAAGAAGCTATAAAGAAGTAACTATTAAATAAGTGAGTTTTTAGCAAGGTTTCAGGAGGCAATTTCAATACACAAAAATAAACTGTATTTCTATATACTAGCAATGGACAATAGGAAATTGAGACTTAAAAATATAATTTGGCTGGGTGTGGTGGCTCATGCCTGTAATCCCAGCACTTTGGGAGGCAGAGGTGGGTGGATCACCTGAGGTCAGGAGTGAGAGACCAGCCTGGCCAACATGGCGAAACCCCATCTCTACTAAAAATATAAACATTAGCCAGGCATGATTGCATGTGCCTGTAATCTCAGCTACTCAAGAGGCTGAGGCAGGAGAATCACTTGAATCCAGGAGGCAGAGGTTGCAGTGAGCTGAGATTGTGCCACTGCACTCCAGCCTGGGCGACACAGTGAGACTGTCTCAAAAAAATAAAAATAAAATAAATAGAATAAAATTTCTGGCCAGGCACAATACCTCAAGCCTGTAATCCCAGCATTGTGGGAGGCCGAGGCAGGTGGATCACCTGAGGTCAAGAGTTCGTGGCTAGCCTCACCAACACAGTGAAACCCCATCTCTACTAAAAATACAAAATTAGTCTGGCATGGTGGCTCATACCTCTAATCCCAGCTACTTGAAAGGCTGAGGCAGGAGAATCACTTTAACCTGAGATGGAGGTTGCAGTGAGCCAAGATTGTACCACTGCACTCCAGCCTTGGTAACAATAGTGAAACTTCATCTTAAAAAAAAAATGTATACATATATATATAGAGAGAGAGACAGACACACACACACACACACACATATATGATTCATAATAGCATTACCAATGTAAAATATGTAGGGATATATTTGCCAAACACATATAAGAACTGCATACTGAAAACTACAATCTATTGCTGATAAAGATGAAAGGAAATCTAAATAAATGGAGAGACATACCATGTTCATGGATTGGAGGACTCAATATTAGGATATTAGCTCTCATGAAATTGATCTGCAAATGTTACCCAAACCCAATCATCAAAATCCAAGCAGGCTTTTCTAAAGGAAAGGACAAGCTGATAAAATTCACATGAATATTTTATCTAGACTAGCCAAAAATACTTTCAAAAAGAACACGGAAGGCTAACACTACTGAGTTAATGACCTGTTGTAAAACTACAGGAACTGGACAGTGTGTTATAACAAGACTGACATATAGATCAAGGAAACAGAACAGACAGCCCAGAGCAGATGCCACAGACCCCCACACACACGTAGTCTGTGAATTTCTGACAGAGGTGCTGAGGTGATTCAACAGGGAGAGGATAATCTTTTCACCCAATAGTTCTAGAACTGGACAGCCATGTCTAAAAGAATGAAGCCCAATCATGTCCTCATACTAAACACAAACATTAACTCAAAATGGATTATAGACCTAAATGTAAGAACCAAAACTATAAAACTTTTTATAAGAAAGCATTGGACATTTTTTCTTTTCTTTTTTTGTCTTTTTGTAAGACAGGGTCTCCCCGTTACCCAGGCTGGAATAGAGTGGTGCGATCTCAGCTCACTGCAACCTCCACCTCCCGGGTTCAATCCATTCTCCTGCCTCAGCCTCCTGAGTAGCTGAGATTACAGGCACCCACCACCATGCCTGGCTAATTTTTGTACTTTTATTAGAGACAAGGTTTTGCCATGTTGGCCAGGCTGTTGTCAAACTCCTGGCCTCAGGTGATCCGCCCGCCTCAGCCTCCCGAGGTGCTGGGATTACAGGCGTGGCCACTGCACCCAGCCTAGAAGCTCTGTTCGTATTTACTTGCAAAGATTAAGTTGATGACTAAGCAGTAAACTAATTTATAAAACAATATTAAATATTAAAACCAACTTTAAAAAATTATCTTCCCAGCTACTCGGGAGGCAGATGCAGGAGAACTGCTTGAACCCAGGAGGCAGAGGTTGCAGTGAGATGAGATCGTGCCACTGCATTCCAGCCTGAGCAACAGAGGGAGACTCCATCAAAAAACAAACAAACAAACAAACAAACAAAACCCTCTATATTAGGAAGTTTTATTAGAAAAAAGTACTAGGGGCCAGGTGCAGTGGCTCACACCTGTAATCCCAGCACTTTGGGATGCCAAGGCAGGCAGATCACAAGGTCAAGAGATCCAGACCAACCTGGCCAACATAGTGCAACCCCATCTCTACTAAAAATACAAAAATTAGTTGGGCGTGGTGGCATGCCCTTGTAGTCCCAGCTGCTTGGGAGGTAAGGCAGAATTGCTTGAACCTGGGAGTCGGAGGTTGCAGTGAGCCAAGATCATGCCACTGCACTCCAGCCTGGCAACAGAGGGAAGCTCTGTCTCAAAAAAAAAAAAAAAAAAAAAAAGAAAGAAAAAAGTACTAGGGCACAATAACAAAATATTCATAAAGAACTTCTACAAAGTGGCAAGGAAAACATTAAGATGCCAATGAATACATGTGCAAAGGACATGAAGAAGAGTCACACACACAAATACAAACATAATACACAGGAGCTCCCACGTGAGACCTCGATCAGTATTTGCTGAAACACTGAATGGAAAAGGAAAATTTATTTCATGACAGAAATGGGGACACATTCAGCCTCAGTTAACCCTGAGTTGGAAAAAACTTACTGCCCATTCAATTACCCATCTCATCTCCCCCCAGTAAATAATGCCCAGGGCTGGCACGCACACTGGCAGTACACACACTGAGAAAGACCTTCCGGAAAGTGCGATGGCCATGTGACCACATGGCTTGACTCTGTGACCTCATTAAACCTAAGCAGATTACAGGTCTGAAGGGGGCTTTCTTTAGAGGTGGCTCCACCTCCTTAGGGGCAGATGAGGAAAAGGAGAGTCTGTGCAGTTCTGAAGGGTAAGGCAGGAGCCACCCCACCTTTTCAAGTGCACGCAGTGTGCACGGCACCCTCACATACCACGTGGCTGACTTTTGCTTTTTCTCTGAACACTTTTCACCATCTGTCTGAAGAACACAAACACTTCTTTTTATTAACTTACCGATTCCCATGTATTAACGTTAGGACTTTGGCAATCGTGGGCAGGAGAGACTGCAAAGGGTGAGCCACCAGCACAGAGAGTGGAAACGAAATCTGGGGTTACGAGCTAAAGCATTATTGACACCCACTTGTCCAGAACGGCTGAAGCCGGATGGTGACTACCAACAGGTACAGACCGGAGCTGCTGGAGGAGGCCCTGCGCCTTCCTGCCAGGACACAAACCACCACCTGCCTCCTAATTCTCCAAGTCAGACCTACATTTTCTCAAGCGTGAAGCTCAGTAAAATCAAACGTATTGTTTTCTGTTTTCGTCACAGCCACTTTCCCCGTGTTCACCACCTCCACTCTACTGCTCTTGACTGCGCCAGCTGTCTGGGAGAGCCTCACTCGGAGAATTTATGACTCAAACGGGATTTTGTGCTAGCCTGCAAACCTAACTTCTTACGGCACGTGTTTCAAGGGGAAAATGCTGTTTTGGAACCAAACAGCTGGCTGCCAACTGACTTAAGCAACGTAAACCCACCTCCAAGTTCAAAGGGAAAAAGAAAGACTGGTCGCAGTGGCTCGGGCCTGTAATATCAGACTTTGGGAAGTGGAGGCAGAAGGATCTCTTGAGGCCACGCGTTTGAGACCAGCCTGGACAGCACAGTGAGACTCTATCTCTACAAAAAATTGTACCAATCGGCTAGGTGTGGTGGCACAGGGCTGTAATTCCAGCTACTCAGGGGGCTGAGGTGGGAAGCTCAGTTGGGCCCAGGAATTTGAGATGACGTGAGCTACAATCACGCCACTATACACACACCTGGGGGACAGAGTGAGGCCCCATTTCTAACACACACACACACACACACACACACACAGAAACCTCTGGAGGGGACACCTCCAAATGATGACGCTGTTGTGCCGGGTACTGCAGTGGCACCTGTGATCCTTCACATAGCTTAGAATCAATGTGCTAACACCATGCAGTGGCTGCAAAGTCACGGTGAAGCCCCTGCTGAGAACAAACAGGCCTTACACGGAAGTTCCAAGGGGCAGAAGCCCTCCAGAGGCTTGGGAGAACAACGTTCAGGAATAAGCACTTGAAGGGAGTTATCTAACAAGATGTGAAAGTAACTTACTTGTTAGACAAGGTGGCAGAAGGAAAAAAAAAAGAAAAACTTATGGCCCGGCGTGGTGACTCACGCCTCCCAGCACTTTGGGAGGCCGAGGCGGGCAGATCACAAGGTTAAGGGATCGAGACCATCCTGGCTAACATGGTGAAACCCCATTTCTACTAAAAATGCAAAAATTTGCTGGGCGTTGTGCGAGCTTGTAGTCCCAGCTGCTTGGGAGGCTGAGGCAGGAGAATCGTTTGAACCCGGGAGGTGCGGCTTGCAGTGAGCCGAGATCACACCACTGCACACCAGCCTGGGCGACAGAGGAGACTCCATCTCAAAAAAGCAAAAAACAAACAAACAAACAAAAACCCCTTACTTCTTAAGGCAAACATGTTAGTTTCAGGCCAACTAAGGTCAGAGACACATGGAACAAATGAAGAGTTCTGAAATGTATTCCCACCAAGAGCCAAGAAAAATGAAGTTCTGAATGTACAACTTAAGTGTATTCCAAAACAAAAAAGGAAAAATAACTTGTTACTCGGAATCGAAGCCAAAAGGAATCCCATTGCTTGGGGAGGAGGAATGGGAGGGGGTGGGGGTGGTCCTTGGCCTGGGAAGGACAACTCCACCAGGCCTTCGGAGCTGGGCGCGCCCTGTTCCCACAATTAAGAAAGAGAACGACCTAGCGCTCAAGGCCGGCACTGACATCTGGGCTGCGGGAACATCATCACAGACTACTGGAATTTTCTGGCAAGTATTGGGCGCTGAATCAAAGAAGTGTTTTTAGAGAATTCCATGCTGATCCTGCTGTACAGAATCCTTTATTCACTACTTCCCCGCTAGGTTTGGGCCCCTCTAAGCGTTCACGAGTCAAAGACCCCTCCTGCTCACTGAAGCCACCCGCGGAAGCCCGGACACCGAGGGCCTGGCCGCCCACGCAGAGGTGACCGAGCGAGCGCGGTCCCGGCCGGGCGGCCGCACCTTCCCCGCCCAGGAGCGCCAGCCGGACGGCGGCCTCCCTCAGACCCGTCCCGCGGGCCGAGCCTCGCCCTGGGCCGTGCAGGCGCCCACTTCCGGGCGGAGCGGTGGCCCGTCCGCGCCTCCACGGCGCCCCCCGCACGGCAGGTGGGCAGGGCCGGCCCGGTGTCTCCCCGCCTGGCCGCGCGCTCCCGGGCAGCGATGACCCCAGGCGGACGGCGGGCCGGGGCCGCTCACTCACCGTTCGCTGCCGCGGGCGCCTGGAGGGCGTCTACATACCGGACCGAGCCCGCAGGCCCCGCCGCCGCCAGCCGTCGCTACCTGACCCTCGGCGCCCCGGCCGCCCGCTGCCCCATGGCCGCCCGGACCCCGGCGCCGGCGCCGCCGAGCAGCAACGCGCCGCGGCCGCCCAGTGCGCATGCGCCCCCGCCACGCATGCGCCTCGCCGCGCCGCCGCGCACGTGGGCCGCCCAGCGGAGCTGCTGTGCCCGACGGGCGCCGGGACATCCCGCGCGGGGCGGGGGACGACGGCCGCGGCGGGAAAGACGCAGGCGGTGGGGAGGAGGCGCGGCCCGGGAGTGGGGACGGGCAGCGGAAGAGGGGCGCGCGTCCGTGATGCGGGTAGCCAGCGGTCGGCGCCCCGAGGAGGGCTCGCGTCCCCACTCACCTGCCGCGTCCGGAGCGCGCCTCCCGGTCCGCCGCCACGTCTACGCCTCGGCGCACCCGGCCTTTTGACCCCAGCTTCTGCCCGGCGTCCCGCCTCCACCCACCGCCGCCGCGGGCGGGACCTCCCGGACCACGTGGGCCGGCTCAGGGGAGCGCTGGTGCCCGGCGAGAGGCGGCCCCGCCCACCGCTGATTCCCTAATTACCGGGCTGTGACTCGGGGTGGACCGTGCCGGATTTGGGAACCGAAACTTGGCGGAGCAGCTGCGGCGGTGCTGCGCTCCCTCGGGGCTGTCCGGCGGGGCTAGGAGGGCGGCCCTGCGCCTGGGGGAACCGCGCTCGGCCTCACGACCACCTCTAGCGCCCAGGTGCACCTTGCACTCCCACCGCGGCCTCAGGGCTCTGCGCCTGGGATCCCAAGGCTGGCAGTGGAGGGAGGACCTGGTGGTCTGGGCCTCCTCCAGGGGAACAGGAAGCGGTGTTTTCCTCCACCCCACAGGCTGGAGGACCCGGGAAGTTGGAGGCGGCGGCCAAAGCCACTGGAGTGGACTTCGGAGTGTTTGTTGGAACTGCGGGCCCCACCCAGCCCGCACTTGCTAGACTGCTGGCTGCTCACCACTAGCGCCTTTAGGCCTCAGACGTCCCAACGATGTGCCTTGTGCGCAGTTCTCAGCTCTTGGATAACTGTCGAGTAAACTGGCAGTGCAGGAGCAGCTGCTGCAACCAGCTGGCCCCCCAGTGCCACCCACTGTTGTTTTTCTGAGATAGGCTCTCATTCCCAGGCCAGAGTCCAGTGGCAGGATCACGGCTCACTGCAGCCTTGACCTCCCAGGTGGAAGCCATCCCTCCTCAGCTTCGGAGTAGCTGGGACTACAGGTGGGTGCCGCCACACTCGGCTGATTATATATATAGATATCTATATGTATTTTTTTGTAGAGATGAGGTTTTGCCATTTTGCCCTGGCTGGGTCTCAAACTTCACCCGCCTCGGCCTCCCAAAATACTAGGATTACAGGTGTAAGCCACTGCACCTGGCCGAGCCATTGTTTTCTGAGGTTCCTTCTGTCTGTACTTACTGTGTGGATCACCTGGCCAGGGCTCGGCATGCACCTGAGTCTTCTGCAGGCCTTCCCCAAAGCCGCATACCCGCTGTGGTCAGGCTGCTGTCCAGTCAGGACTCCGGGGGCCCGGTACCCAGAAACACGGACTGGCCGAGTCTTCCTGGAACACACAGCTCTCCAGTCCAGGACCTCAGTGAAGTGCAGGGCACCAAGGGCTACTGGAAAGGGAAGCAGTGACTGTGGGAACTCGAGGGGATTTCTTAAGCTCTGTAACTCCTCCCTGGGTCATTTTGCAAACCCAACTGTTTTGAAGTGACCACCAGCCACACCCGCAGAAGCAGCCGTGAGCTGCCCGGTTTTTTTTCTGGGGGAGGAGGGGAGTAAGATTATTAGCATAATAACGCTTGAGCTGAGTTTTTGGATATGATCATTAGCATAATAATGCTTGATCTAGATGGAGCACAAACAAGCCAGGCACTGGACCAGGCCTCAATAGAATCTTCTAGAGTGGAGGGAGTCGCCCGCTTCTGCAAGGCCTCCAGTGACTGTTGTAGGCCCCAGGTCACACAGCAGGCGGCCTTCGTGTGTCCCACTGTGTCGGGAGCTCCAGCAGCTGCCCGAGTCTGTAACATGGAAGCCCTTTGTCACCCTGGGCCTGGGGACTGCCTCCAGGAGAGAACAAAACAGGGCTGTGGCTTCCTTCAGCTGGCATGGTTGTGCAATTTCTCAGGGCAGGCCCCAGATATGACCTTGAAGATCTCATACCCACACCTCACCCCAGGTCTGACTCACAGTAACTAAGGCCAAGCCTGGGAAGGGCACCTGGAATGGTCCTAGAGGCAGTTTTGCTTGGGCTGAGACCAAAGGGAAGGGACTCCCAGCAGCAGGAACAGAAGGGTCCAAGGCTGTCGTGGGGACTGGGGCGGGAGAGGAGGGTCCATGCCTATGGTGCACCGGAGGAGGGTCTGCCTCCGAGGGACTTGGGGTCAGGAAAGGCTCCTTCCTACCTGACCAGGCCCTGGGGAGAGGGCAGCAGTGGGTGGCACCCCTTGCCGTGAGCTTCATCAGCCCCAGGGCTGCCATTGCTCAAGGCGGCAGTGGACTTTTCACATAATTGGGCATTGTTTTTTGTATTCTTTAAGGACGGCTACCTTGTTGACTTCAGAACCCCAAAAACCTGGACTCACCCTCTTCTGGGGGCCAGCAGGGATAGGGCAGGTGGAGGGAGAAGGAAGGGGGAGCTGAGGCCATGAGGGGTGGAGCAGGATGGGGTGGGCTGGGGTATGGGTTGCTCCTGGGGAGGCTCAGAGGGAAGGGAAGTTGGCTTCAGGTGGCCTGGCTCCAGTGGATGTGGTGAACAAAGTGCCCAGAACCCACAAGGGGGAAGTGGCCGTGAGCCTGGGGGAAGGGTGGCTGGGAGGGACTGAGGCTCCCAGCAAAGGACGTCAGTGTGGCAGGCTATCTGCTCACTCATCCAGCCTCCAACCAGCACCCGGCACAGGCCCTGCCCAGGGTGAGAGCCAGGATGCAGGCATCTGCAGGAGCCAGTGTCTGGAACTGCCCACATGACAGCCTCCTGTTTGGGCTGCTTTGGGGCGAGGGACAACCTCTCTCCCAGGACGCCAGCCATGTGCCAGGCACCCTGAGGATTCAAGAATGGAAACCAAAGTTCATCAGGTGTTCACCTTCCAGTGGGGCAGACGGACAAGCAGAATTGGTGGGGCAGGCAGGGGTTGGGGTACAGTCTTGACCAGGGGTACTCAGGGACAAGTGTTTCCCACAGAGGGAGAAGCAGGCCCAGGGCCCTGAGGCCATGTTAGCCTAGGGTGGGCGGGAGCATCAGCAGTAACCACCTGGCACGATTGCGACTCCCTCTGTCCTCACAAGATCCTGGCTTGGTACTTTTATTGTCCACATTTTTCACGCGGGAGTCAGAGGAACAGAAAGGCCAACTAAGTTGCTCAAGGTCACCCAGCGAGGAAAGAAAGGGAGCTGAGGTTGCCGGGCGGCCTTTGCTGGGAGCGCTCGGCCCAGGGCCAGCCGTTTTATTGGCCCCTGTGGCTTGGGCCGGGGTACCGCCCCCTGCCGCGGAAGTGTCCCCGATTCACCAGGCTCTGCTAGGTGCGTGACACGCAGGGAACAAAACGGAAACCTGGCCCTGCCCTGCTCAACTGTGGATGTGCGTGCCACGTGCTAGAGGCAAACTGAGGTGGGGACCATCATCCCTGGGACATGGAGCAGAGAGGAGGGCCAGGCCCTTCAGTAAGTCACAGCTAGAGGAGTCGAAGGTCACGCCACTGCCTGTTTGCACCTGTGACAAGTGTGCCCGCGCAGGGGAGCGGGGCAGAGTCAGGTGACATGGACACGGGAAGCACGCCTTGGGCCCCCAGATGGCGGGGCTGCTGGTGTCAAAGGGCTCTGCTCCTGCCATGGCCAGGCTAATGCTATCTACGAAGTAGTTTTGTGCTTAAAGTTTGAAAATGATTGCAGTTCACTCAGCCAGTGGGGAATTATCATCCTCTTTCCACACTGCCTCAGCCAGCACTGCTGTCCAGATGCACGTTGCTGGCACCCATTTTCATTTCCTGTTTTGCTAAGAAAGTGGGGCAGTGGCCTCCATGCCCGCCAAAGGACAGGCAGGCTGCCCTAGGGAGGGGCCCTCCTCAGCTCTGGCTCTTCCCAGCCAAGGGGAAGGGGCGTCAGACCAGCGGGTCCCAGTTCCGTCACTATGCTGGGTGCCAAGCTAGGATACGGAAGCCAACAGGAATTCCCAAAGGCAGGAAGTGGAGTCAGAGGCGTGGCGGCCCTGCCGAGATGCTCAGCCTTTGTGTACCCTATGCAGGGGCCAAGATAGACCACTGCAGGCCCCGCCATGCCTCCTGGCTGCTGGAGCCCCCCTCCCGGGAACTGCCAGCTGGGGAAGCGCCTCAGGTACTTTCTAGCATTTAATTTAAAAAAATTTTATTTCTTTTGACGCCTCCAAGACGAGTTCAACTCTCTAGCATTTTAAGTGGGGTTTTTGTAAGGCAGCTGGCAGGGTTAGGGCTTGCGAAGAACTTGCATGTCTATGAAGAACAGATTTATTTCAGGGAGAAGTGGGGGATAAGGATGAAGCCAGGCAAACCCACCCCATTCAGACTGCCAATCACACCCACTTCAGCAGCCTAAAACAGCACCAGGTCGCCCCGCCAGGGAGATGGCGCCATAGTGTCATTGCAGCAGCTGCAGATGGGCACCCTTGGTTGCGTCAAACATACCAAGCACCCTGCATGGAGCAACAAAGAGTGAAACCCCGTCTCTACTAAAAACACAAAAATTAGCCAGGCTTCTGGCAGATGCCTGTAGCACCAGCTACTTGAGAGGCTGAGGCAGGCGAATCGCTTGAACCCAGAAGGCAAAGGTTGCAGTCAACCAGGATTGCGCCACTGCGCTCCAGCCTGGGCCACAGAACTAGACCACCTCAAAAAACAAAAAACAAAAACAAAACACAGCTCCAGCCTCTGGAGCTGTGGGAATTACAAAGTTACCTTTTGATAACCTTACAAATTATTTAAGATTTTATCTTTTCTTTTGAGACAGAGTTTCACTCTTGTTGCCCAGGCTGGAGTGCAATGGTGTGATCTTGGTTCACCGCAACCTGTCTCCCGGGTTCAGGTACCTCAGCCTCCAAGTAGCTGGAATTACAGGCATGGGCCTCAGCCTCCCAAGTAGCTGGAATTACAGGCATAGGCCACGACACCCAGCAAATTTTGTATTTTTAGTAGAGATGGGGTGTCTCCATATTGGTCAGACTGGTCTCGAACTCCTGTCCTCAGGTAATCCACCCACCTTGGCTTCCCAAAGTGCTGAGGTTACAGGCATGAGCCACTGCGCTCGTTTTTTTTTTTTCTTTTTTTTGAGACGGAGTCTCACTCTCATCCAGGCTAGAGTGCAGTGGTGCAATCTCTGCTTACTGCAAACGCCACCTCCCTGGTTCAAGTGATTCTCCTGCCTCAGCCTCCCAAGTAACTGGGATTACAGGCGTGCGCCACCACCACGACCAGCTAATTTTGTATTGCCTGTTTAAGATTTTAAAAAATCACCAGCTTGGCCGGGCCTGGTGGCTCACACCTGTAATCCCAGCACTTTGGGGGGCCAAGGCAGGTGGACCATGAGGTCAGGAGTTTGAGACCAGCCTGACCAACATGGTGAAACCCTGTCTCTACTAAAAATACAAAAATTAGCCATGTTCGGTAGTGGGTGCCTGTAAACCTAGGCAACAGAGCAAGACTCTGTCTCAAAAAAAAAAAAAAAAAAAATCACCAGCTTGGAAAGCAGTGAAGTGGACGGTCCCAGAGCCGGGAGCGGCTGTCTGGGACACAGCACGCAGCCGTGTTTTCCACACTACCATGGCCAGTGCTCATTTTTTTCTTACTAGATGCAGTTCTTTTTATTCAGACCAAGAGGAACACTCAGTTTAGTCCCAAAGAAAGCTAGTCTCTGGAGTAACACCACCTCAGATATTCTAGGGGAGGAACACGGCAGAAGAGAAAGGCAAGGCAGCTGCCTGTGGAGACTCCCATGGTACTGGGCAAGGCCTATGCCTGGGGAGGGGGTCTGGCGAGTAGCAGGTGGACCTCACTGCTCTGCAGGCCTGTGAGGTGGAGCTTCTCAGGAACCCCTGCGAGGAGCCAATGCGCCACTCATGGGTTCTATGATGTGGGCGGACAAGGCACTGGCATGACCACATCCATCAGACCTCACGGCAGCAGGGGCAGCCTAGGGAGGGGGGCACGTCCATCAACTGAAAATGGACCCATAAATAATCACCACACCAAAGTCCCTCATGTCAAACTGCTTTATTACATCTTAAATAACAGTACGGTTTAATATAGTATCTATCTTGCATCCAGCTTCCTTGCAGTACACTGACTTTAAAATTAAATACAAAAGGTGGAAAGGGGGAAGGGTGCAGAGAGCTCTACAGAGTTGTTTGATGGAGAGAGAAAGAAGGGGTTTCATTTGTATTCTCTTTGCCAGATCCAGGCCTACCGCAAGGTCACAGCACAGTTTTGTATAGAATGTTGCAGAACAGGATGGAGAAGCCACTACTGCTGCTATGAAGGAGTGCGGGGGCGGGGCGGGGTCCCACAGAACCTGCTTCCAAACGCTGCTGCTGAACACTGGCCTTGAAACCAACACTAGGACAGTCTGTGCGTGATGGGAACGAGCCGCCTTGGACGCTTAGGGCCCTTTAGAATCCATGAAGGAGGGCAGGCTCTTCACTCCCCCTCCTCCTTCCCTCCCTCCCTCCCCACCCTCAGAATCCAACAGCAGTCGTTTGCAACAGAACTTTTGTTTTTTAAAAGAAATAAAGAAAACAGTGACTTATCCCGCTACCCAAGCGTGTAGAGCCGCGCGCTGTACTGCTTCCGGTATGTGCCACAGAGCAGCAGCGAGAAGGGGACAGAGCCGCAACAGTTACAACTGTAAGAGGTTATTTCTCAAAAGAAAAAGAACACCTAAGGACTGAGTCCTATATGCACTTTTGAGCATTTCTACAGCATGCGATTCTAAGAGTAAACCCACCCAATATGGCAAACAATCAAAATTTTTAAAATTTAACTTAGAAAGTCTGAGATCATTATTTTCAAAACATTGATTTGTACATTGTTTCATACACAAATAACTGACTGACTATCCAAGCACAGGACAGGCATCGCTCTTGAAAACAGAGGTTCCTCCTTGTTGGGGGTGGGGTAGTGTTAGGCTATTATAAACTTCCCTCCAACTTCACAAGGAAACCCAAAGTGAGATTAAAAACTCAACTCAGAAGACAGACAGGATGGGTCAGGAGGAAAGTGGTGCTGGATCTGAGCTCACTTTTAAGCCAAGGCGAAGGACTCTCTGACCACGCATTCGAGACCACCCCGCATGTGCTTGGTTCCATGGCTTCTGAGCATGTTCTTTTCTATGCCATGTTTGTGTGCAACAATCATCTGTGACACTAAACAGAAAATTAAAAACCAGGGACTGAATTCACATCATGGACAACGCCAGAGGCTGCCCTAGACTCTCTGGTTTTGAGTAACTGCTGAACACAAAGGAATATATTTTAAAAAGGAAATATGAGTGCTTCCAAAATCTTGCTACGAACATGACTGAAATTTGGACACGATGACCAGATGTACAAAGCCCTCAGCTTGTTTTGTGTCAATGTCACAAAACAGGGTCACTGGTCTAAAATTCAAATAAACTAGTGGAAAGGTGTGTTTGTCTCACAATTACACTCAAGTTTACCTTCTGGTTAACATTTTTATTATATATTTCCTTTTAAAATTCATTCAAGACAAAAAGAAAACAAAGACGATGGCCCCGGAAGGAATGCACAATTTGTTTTAGTTTACAGCACGGAGATCCTTCTCTTAATGGGAATTGTGCTCTTGGTTTCAGCAATAAGTGAAGGAAAAAAAGATCTTGCCCTTTTGAAGTTCTGAGGGGAGGTGTAGGGTGTCCACGTTAGTACGGTTGGATAGGATATGCTCTCATGGTAACGCGTCAAAGTTGGAATGGTCTTCCAGTCTCCATGGCATCCACATGCTGTTTTAAACAGAGTTGAAAGAAACATGAAAAGAGGCAGAGTATCTAAGTGCAGATGCAAGTCCGGTCACTGCTCTTCCCACCGCTGCATGAGTGTCTGCAGCTGAGGGCACAGGACTTCAGATTTCTGTAAGCGTTTCCCACAACGCAATTCTAAATCAATGCTATATCAACATTTATCTAGAAACCATTAATCAAAACTTCATATGTTCTATGAGAAACACACACGGTTCTCCTCACAGAACGGCATTTGGGTTGCTGCATTACCTACTGGCGTTAGTTCCAGATCTTGAGGAAGCTATCCCAGGACCCCGTCGCCACAGCCATGCCATCATCAGTCACCCCCAGGCAGCTGACGCGGTTGTCATGCCCAGCCAAGACACCTGGGAGCAAACAACAGCAGAATCACGCCAAAGCCCAGAGGCATCAATCTCACCCGTGTGCCATGTTGTGACGAGGGCAATGGCAACGTCTCTCATGGGACAAGTCCCAGAGTCCCCGACGGCCAGGAAGGGAAAGAAAGTTGCATCCACGTGGGAATTAAACTGAAGCATATGGCTAACCTTGTTAAAATTCAAAGGCATGCGTGCACACATTATCAATAAATCCAGAGCCCTTTGCACTGACTTCTCGGCACTCACTTACAAAGCTTAAAAAAGAAGCAAAGACCACAATCAAAAAAATCAAAACCACCCAATCTCAAAGCAATCTGCAACACGGGAGCTTAGGGCCTTTTCCTTTGTCTGTGATCCCTAGAGCCTTGCACAAGACCCAGAACACAGGAGCAGGATGGTGGCTGAGACCACTGACGCTGTCACATGGTCAGGGAGCCTCCTGTCAACACTCCCAACAGCCTTGGCTTGGATCATCACCAGCCAGGAGCTCCACTTCCTCCCAGGAGGATCTGAAGGCCCATTTCAGCCACCCTTCTCCGGCTCCTGCAGCTAGCACACAGCTGAGCACAGGGGCTGGCTCCCACCACCCTTCCACAGCACTGGGACTGTGGGACTTGATTGGAGGGGCTCCACTCTGGTCCCCCCAGGCCGGGGAGAAAAAAGACAAGTGTTTAACCAGGAGCTGGGAGTGGCACCCATCCAGAGGAAGCAGGAATCCCCAGTTAACAGCCACAACCTGGAGCCATGCTCCCTTTTTCCATCTTCCCAGGTACTGAGACAAATGAGGCTCAAAGATTCTGTCAGTCTCAACAGTTCTCAAATTCAAATGCCTGAATGGTCGCTGTTAGTAAAGAAGCCTCATTTTGTATACATCTAGTGTTTTTTATTTATTTTTACCTTTTTTTAAAGCTACTAAAAATCAAACATCTAGTGTTTTAATATACCTGGCAATAACATGCTTGCCTTTGATATGTGCTGACCCTCTCCTGCGCCCTCCCCAGTGCGTGTGGGAAGATCTGCTGGTGCTCCTTGGAGTCCACTTGCCTTGGAGACCCAGAGCTGGGCCATCAGTTTGTGACTATCACTCCTGCTGTGCCACGCCACAGTCCCACTGACACTAAAACGCTGCAGTTTATGCAACCACCCTGTGGTCCACCCTAAAGATACCATGTGAACATCCAGGAGACACAGAAAGGCCCCGTAGCCACCTACCTGCCCGGTCGGCTTTGAGTGCGTCCCAGACATTGCAGTTGAAGTCGTCGTACCCAGCAAGGAGGAGGCGCCCGCTCTTGGAGAAGGAGACAGAGGTGATCCCACAGATGATGTTGTCGTGGGAGTAAGTCATGAGCTCCTGGTCGGCACGAAGGTCAAACAGCCTGCAGGTGGCATCGTCTGAGCCGGTGGCAAATGCATTGCCATTTGGAAAGAACTAGAAAGAGAAAGCAAATCAAGACATCATGTAAGCACTCAGAAAGAAATACTGAGACTATGGACTGCTCAATGTTAGGTCTGCAGAGTACACAGCAGGCAAAGACCAGAAGACTGTGTTCTGGTAAGAACAGAGGGATGGTACCACAGGGACCCAGAGCTACAGAGGGCTGGGGATGGGAGGGGATCTGCACCGGGGAAGCGCACACACACACTGTCATCAGCTTTGCGCAGTGGCAGTATCGTAGCCAATGAGGTTTATCCGAGGTGCGACTATTGCTAATTGAAAACTTTTCCCAATACCCTGATATGACGACTTGAAATATAGTCAGCATTGGCTATTTTTGACAGCCTCTACAGACGCTGAATTTAAAAAACAAAAACAAAACACTGTGATCTTGGACACTGTGATTACGGTCCCCAAGGAGTACAATTTATTCCAAAGGAATAGTGACAAAGCAGTCATCACTGACAGGCATGCATGTTACTATAGCTGCCAGACATCAGGGCTTATCTCAGGGAAAAAGGAGAGGAGACGGGCTGACCAGGGCAGTGGTCAGGACTGCAGCAGAGCTCTGTCCAACCAACAGATACATCCATCCTCACAAAGTCTCCTCACAAGGCCAGGGGCTGGACACTGCCCAGCCATCCGGGTGCTAAAGAGGAGAGCAGGTTCCCTGGTCAGCTGTGCCCCTGACCAGTAAGGATCTATAACCAGTAACTGGTGGCCTGAGTTATCTTACTGTCACTCCCCTCCAGGATCCCAACCACTGCTAAGCTGTAGAGGTGGCAACAGGGACTGGCAAACAACAGACACACCATGAGTATCTGTGAGACAAACGGTCAACACAGATAAGATTTCCATAGGGAGTTTTCTGTATACCCATCTGTAAATAAGGTTGTGTAAGAACCAGATAGAAGGCCAGGCGCAGTGGCTCATGCCTGTAACCCCAGCATTTGGGAGGCCAAGGCGGGCAGATCACCTGAGGTCAGGAGTTGGAGATCAGCCTGGCCAACATGGTGAAAACCCATCTATACTAAAAATACAAAATCAGCCAGGCATGGTGGTGGGCACCTGTAATCCCAGCTACTCGGGAGGCTGAGGCAGGAGAACTGCTTGAACCCGGCAGGTGGAAGGTGCAGTGAGCCAAGATCATGCCACTGCACTCCAGCCTGGGTGACAGAGCGAGACTCCATCTCAAAAACAAAAACAAAATTAAAAAACAAAAAAGGAGAGCATCTAATCCAGAAAAGTTTAACACTTAGCAATCTGAACAGCTAGCAGAGCCGGCAGAGGCCCCAGCCTCACATCTTCACCCAGACTCACGCAAATGGCATTGATGTCAGACTCGTGGCCGGTGAAGGTCTGCCGACACATGCCTTCTCGCACATCCCAGAGTTTGGCTGAAGCATCGCAAGCACCAGAGACGAACAGTCTGGTGTCAGGAGCAAGAGAAAGGCTCATGACATCCCCAGTGTGTCCGGTAAATGTGGTCGTCTGCTGGCCGGTCTCGATGTCCCACAGGGCACTGGAGCAGGAGCAAATGACAAGTGGACATCAGCCTCACCTTCTCGGGTGGTCAGTCATGTGACAGACTGTCCTTCACACCACCCAGGGCCACAGCAAGCCTCTGCACTGTTACTTAAAAATGTCAATTGTTTGCCTCACGTTCTCGGGTGGCCAGTCATGTGACATACTGTCCTTCAAACCACCCAGGACCACAGCAAGCCTCTGCACTGTTACTTAAAAAATGTCAATTGTTTCAAGACAAATTCAAATGCAATCCAACTTTGGAAGGGAAACAAAGCAAAAGCAAGCAAAACTACCCAGAGAGGAGCACAGGGCCTGGGCTTCAGAATGACAGGGTTGCCACCTCGACCCCAACACCAGCAAGCAGTGAGCTGGCGCATTTTTCAAGCAGAAACGCCAAGGCTGTGCCATACTCTTAGGTCATGGATGGGCATGGAGGGGGCAGCAGGAAGCTACGGGGAACCCGTGCGTGGCGGAGGGACGCTCCTCCACCTGTGGCTGCTCCCTCTGTGCCTGCCGCCCCCTGGCCCCCCTTTACAAGGTCTTAGAAAGGCAGGCAGGAGAAGGCAACGCCAGGTAAACAAGTGACTTGAAGCAATTCTGAGGTCCCCTTGCCCTTTCCTGGAATCACAAACAGGAGAACGGCTGAGTTCTCAGTGGTCATGGTATTCTACTGTGTTTCCGCTTAACGGCTGTTGAAAGTGAGACGCTGACAGTGCCCTGCACAGAGCGGAAGTCTGGCGGTGTGAGGACAGCTGTGGCGGCCACATGCCTGGACCCACGGGAAGCAACACCAGTGAGCACTGTCCACTCATGTCAGGCTCAGGAAGGCCTGGCTGGGCCTGGCAATGGGGATCCAGTCAGCCAATCTCAACAGAAACCACACAGGGGGGTCTCCTCTCTAGGCCTGAGGGACTGCAGAAAAGGAACCAAGATACTTGAGAGAGTCTGGAAAAAATGATTAATGAACAGAAGCGCTTTAAAAATATCTTCTAATAAATAATAAATCTTCTCAAGATTTGACAATCTAGATGACAAATCTTTTGTAAATCTATGAAACGTATACAACAAGGACACCTTGTAAATACCACGTGGAGATGCTTTGCTGACAAATTGGTTAAGAGCCCATGTCTCAGTGAGCCCCACCGACTGTGTGACTGGGGGTCTGTGCCCTGGCCTGGGCACAGCTCCTGCCACCAAATCAAGCCTCAGAAGACCAGAAAAACCCACAAGGCCACCTGAAGTCTGAAATGACTCTCATAAAATAACTCTCTGGTCATTTAATTTATGTACTTTGATGCCACAAATGAAAATATTCTAGGGTTTAAAGGGGCTTCTGTTTACCTGTAAGGTGAAAACTCCAGACATGAAGTCTGACACAATTCACCTCAATTGTGCTATCTATTGTTTTTAGGCTGCGCTCACCGTTCACGGTAACATGGTGCTATCAGAAAGGGACAATTGAAACTCACCCTCCTCTCACCTAATATCACCCAAGGAGGTACAAATATACACAGTGAAAAAAAAGAAGAGCAGGTACTCAGAGCCTGATTGTACTTAAAATATCTGTATTTCAGTTCTTAGCTGCTGAAAACTGAACTTTGTAAATCTATTAAAAGTACAATGAGGCTGGGTAGGGTGGCTCAGGCCTGTAATCCCAGCACTTTGGGAGGCCGAGGCAGGCAGATCACCTGAGGTCAAGAGTCCGAGACCAGCCTGGCCAACATGGTGAAACCCCGTCTCCACTAAATCAAAAATTAGCCAGGCATGGTAGCTGGCGCCTGTAATCCCAGCTGCTCGGGAGGCTGAGGCAGGAGAATCATTTGAACCTGGGAGGCAGAGGTTGCAGTGAGCCAAGATTGCACTATTGCACTCCAGCCTGGCTGACAAGAGCAAAACTCCATCTCAAAAAATAAAAATAGAAAATGATATAATGAATTCACACGTTGCTACTTTAAATCTTAAGATCACTTAAATTAAAGATGGCCTAATAATTCATGTCAAGAGCCTTATTTCCTATGTGATCACAGAGGAATGTGCCAGGGGCTGCGGGGTTCTCAAGGCACTGCCTGCCCCAGGTCAGGTACTTACCATGTGGTGTCTCCAGAGCTGGTGACGATCTGATTGTCATCCAGGAATCGGCAGCAGGACAGGTAACCTGGCAAAGAACAGGCCTGAGTGATGACCTGAATCCAGCCTCATACATAGAGAAATGCGCTGGCCGGGTGAAAGCTCTATGTCTAAGGTAAGACCAGCACTGTGCTAGTGACCTTTTGTTCCCGTCTTCACAGCGCAGAAGGTCCACACGCACTGCTGGCGAGGGCAAGAGCATGGCCGGGCAGGACGGAGCATCCCACAGAAACCCACAGCTCCATGATGGGGGCAGGAGCAGAAACCACACCCATGAAACACACATCTTTCATCTGCTTTAGTATTTGACACATCAAAGGCTGGGGATCCCTCATCTATTTACTCATTTGGGGGTGTCAACCCCAGTGCCCAGGAGGGCGACCCTCTAGACACCTGGAACACAGCCTTAACAAAACAGACACCTCCTGCTCCCCAACAGCCCACGCTCCAGTGGGGACAGAATGAGAGTCACTGAAAGAACACATCAGAAAGTGAGTGCTAAGGGAAGGAAGAGGGCAAGGTAGGGCCTTACAAGATGGGAGCCAGGAGAGGAGGGAGGACGAGAGTGGACTCAGGGAAGAAGGATGCAAACAGAGGGCACAGCCAGGGCAGGAGGCAGCAAGGCCACAGGGTCAGGGTGGTAAGGGCCCGTGGGTCGTAGAAGGGACAGTGAGGGCAGCAGGAAAGCGGCATGGCAGCAGTACCTCAGACATGGGGGTACTCTTGAGTATGTGTGGATTTTTCTTAGGGACAGCAGCTGTAACACCCCCCATCAGCGTGGGCACAATTCTGTGTCTCTGAGTATTCCCACCCACTCCCACTGGGAAGGAAGGAAGGGTCAGAGGCTAGAGAGAGCAGATATGGTGGGGACACACCGAGATGTGTCCTTCTAAACAACTTTCGAAATATCCTAATATTTCCTGTATCTGCAATATCCACACATCATGACTGCATATTAATAACCTCTGGTTACCATTATTTCTTTTGTGCACTGATCACAGTTCTGGTATTTACTGTGGAAGTAAAAGCATGGGGTCAACAAACCAGTCAGTGTGGGCCCAGGGCTGGTGACAGCCTGGCCCTCATCTGAAGATTCAGGGCTCCCAGTGGCACTGAAGATTCTCAAGATACCTGTTTCAATTTGGGTGTTTACTGAAATGCTTTCCTCCCGACTACACCCCAGGGAGTCATGTGACACTGCGTGAATCAGCAAACAAAAATAAAATGCACACAAAAAAGAAACCCACTGAGGGTTTTAATGTGTAAAGTATACGATTACAGATAAAACAAAGCATTTATTTAACAAACATTATTTATTTATTTTTGAGATGGAGTCTCACTCTGTTGCCCAGGCTGGAGAGTGCAGTGGTGCGATCTTGGCTCACTACAACCTCTGCCTCCTGGGTTCAAGCGATTCTCTGGCCTCAGCCTCTCAAGTGGCTAGGGCTACAGGTGCTGCCACAACACCCAGCTAATTTTTGTATTTTTAGTAGAGACGGGGTTTCACCATGTTGGCCAGGATGGCCTCGATCTCTTGACCTTGTGATCTGCCCGCCTTGGCCTCCCAAAGTGCTGCATTACAGGGGTGAGCCACCATGCCCAGCCAACAAACATTGTTAAACTGGCTCTGACAGAAAAAAATACACACAGATGACAGAGTTCAGAATGTCAACTACATGCCTAAAAAAGCAACTACATATCAACTACATGGTCAAATACTTCCTGGAGGTCACACCACAGGGACACAAGGGACCACAAAAGTGAACCCAAGCCCAGCTCAGAGGAGGACAGCCCTACATACCCTGGTGCTCTGTGTAGTGTCCTGCAGTTCGTCCTCATGCTCCAGGGTCTCCACCCGAGCCCCTCTCCACTGGCTCCCTAGTTCACATTCACACTTGCTTCAAGTAAGCACCCCCGCCCCATCAGGTGCCTCAAGGAGAGGTCCAGACCATGCACGGAGCCTTGCAGCACTTAGTCTGTTGAATGTGAGCACAGAAGGACAGGAAAGAGTCATGGAGACCTCAGCACAGCCCACATCTTACACAGGGGACCAGGCAGAGGCACTCCAGGTTTATTGCATCAAAAAATCATGACCTTGGCTGGGTGCGGAGGGGCTCATGCCTATAATCCCAGCGCTTTGGGAGTCCAAGGCAGACAGATCACCTGAGGTCAGGAGTTTGAGACCAGCCTGATCAACATGGTGAAACCCCGTCTATACTAAAAATACAAAAATTAGCCGGGTATGGTGGTGGGTGCTTGTAATCCCAGCTACTACGGAGGCTGAGGCAGGAGAAGTGCTTGAACCTGGGAGGCAGAGATCACACCAGCGCACTCCAGCCTGGGTGACAGAGCGAGATTCCACCACAAAATAAAAAAAATTAAAAAAAATCATGATCTCAAAGGTGATCTCTCTCCATCCCACCCTGTGCAGGCTGTACAGGCTGTAGTGAAGCTACACAGAACCCAGCAGCTTGAACCCTAAAATCACAGCTCTCAAGCACTGATAAAATGATCTGAACAAGCATGAGCTGACAGGAACTATGAAGGACAAGGGGAATGAGCACATGTATAAGCCACACGTGGGCCCTGACTTACAGTTTTGTGACTTTATGATGGTTTGAAAGACCATGCATTTGTAGGAACCATGCTCCAAGTACTCATTAAAACTGGTCTATGTTTTCATTTTCAGTAGTGTCCAATAATTCACACAAGACGTTTGACTTTTTATGAGACACGCATTGTGTCAGACGGTTCTGCCCGACCGGAGGCTGCTCTAAGTAAGTGACCGAGCACGTTCAGGTTAGTGAACTAAGCCATGATCCGCAGGGCGCGACGTGTCCAGAGTGCCCAGGGTGCCAAGTACACTCTGTGAGGCCCCGTCTACACAAAGACCAGGCCTAATCCCTTCTTTCAGGCAAGCCTCAAAGGGCCTTCTGGCCAAGAGGCCATGAGTGGTGACAACTGCAGACTCTGAAATCAGAAAGACCTGGGCTCCATGTCAGCATTGCAGCTAAGCAGCTGTGAAAGTTCATGTAAGTTCTTTTAGGATCCCAGCCTCCCGATGGAACTGGAGAACTGATGGGAGGAGCAGAGCTGTCTGTGCACCTAAGAAGTTCTCAGTAAACGGAGGCAGTTACTATTTCTGTTATTATTGAATTTGAACAAATTCCCTGGGTATGTGTGGGGGGACACTTCAGGTGAACACACGCCCCTCCTCCCCTGGTGCGGGGGCCTGTGCTGCCACCCTCTGGAAGCCTGCAGAGGGGCAAGGAAAACAGATCCTGAACAAAAGTGTGCACCCAGTGCGGAGGTGCAAGGACATGAAGGTGGCACCAAGTGCCTCAGGGAGAAGCTGAAACACAGCCTGGGGACCTCACAGTGGTCTGGTCCTACAGGCAGTGTGAAGGGCTGTCCTGCGTCTCAAAGGGACCACTGGCTGTAGGGATGAGGTTGTGAAAGTCCAGGAGAGAGGGGGTGGCTTGGCGTGAGGCAGGGCAGATAGTGGAAGTGTAGGAGAAAGATGGGCTCCTGGGCGTGGGTTGTCAGCAGAGGTGCCTCAAGGACAGAGCAAGTCTAGAGTCTAGAAAGGAGCAGGTCACCAGGCTCTGGGAAGAGCATGGCATGGGTGCACATACTGCTCTACCCTGCATGTCTGCCGACCCCAAGACAGCAAAGCCTTAGAAGGACACAACAAGCATGGCCAGACACAGCCCTGGGAAGAAACGAACCCGAACAGGGCGATGGGCTTGAGAAACCATCCATCTACAAGGGTGCTGTTTACTGCAGCAATGTTTATAACAAATTGTAGGAAACTGGGCACTGCCTAAATGTCTGACAATAGGAACAAATTAGTGTACCACACCATGAAACTCTCTACAGCTCCCAGGTTACAGAATGACAGTATAATACTACTGCATAACTACTGTATAATCCGTAATTCTGGGTGGAATTATAGGTCCACCCAACATAAAAGAAGATGATTCAAAGTTGTTTTCCAAAATTTCTTTTCTTTAATTTTTTTTTTTGAGATGGAGTCTAGCTCTGCACCCAGGCTGGAGTGCAATGGTGTGATCTCTGCTCACTGTAACCTCAGCCTCCCTGTTTCAGAAATTCTCCTGCCTCAGCCTCCTAAGTAGCTGGGATTACAGGCATCCACCACCACACCTGGCTAATTTTTGTATTTTTAGTAGAGATGGGGTTTCGCCATGTTGGCCAGGCTGGTCTTGAACTCTCAACCTCAGATGATCCACTGCCACGGCCTCCCAAAGTGCTAGGATTACAGGTGTGAGCCACCGTGCCCGGCCCCCTTTTCAAATTTCTACAATGAACACAGTTAGAAAGTTTTAGTTCTCCTGCCTGTACCCTGGAGAATATCCCTGTCGGGCAGCAGGGGAGAAGGACACTGCATCCAAGGGAGAAGCACAGGACATGTCAAAAGGCAGGCAGGCAAATGCCAAGAAGTTGGCCCTGGCCACGCCCAGTCCTCCACTGACACATGGTTCAGGAGCACCCATGCGCCCCCGGTTCAGCTCCAAGGAGCAAAAACAAAACGGTGATGGGGAGGGACAGGCTCAGTTTAGACCTGCAGGGAAAGGTGCCCGGCCCTGCACCGAGGCATGCACAGGAGCTGGAGAGCAGAGGCCTTTCTTCAGTGAAAAGGAAAATGAAAGAGATGAGGAAGTAACTTGAAGATGTAAAAGTGAGGCTCAGAGGAGCGCACAGAAGAGTGCACGGGCACCACAAGCACCTCTATGGTGGCGTGTGGCTGCAAGGCCAACCAGTGCACTGAGATGCCAAGGCTGATGACAGTGAGCCTCAAGTGGGCATCCCAGTCACCAGATGCCCTGCTGTGGCTCCTGAAGCCAATGCCAAGAAGTCAGCCATGACCACGCCCACGCCAGTCCCTCACTGACAGGTGGTTTGAGAAGCACCTGTGCCACCTGAACTGGCAGACAACATATATCCCCTTCTGTGTCCAAGGTCCTGAGGCCTGTCAGAAAAAGATCCACTATTTTCATGAATGTAGAAAATGTTCTGCTTCTCACTATATGAAGATACCGTGCCTAAAAATCCCATTTTAACCACCACAGTGGGTTCTGTCACTGACAGCTGTGCACGTTGTATCACAAAGGCCTTGGGCTGGACTTCTGATCAATGCTTGTATATCTGTAGCCATCTCAATCAGAATGATCCAGGCAAGGGCCGCTGTGTCTCCAACCCCTGAGAGGTTTGCAAAGAACAAAGCTCTAAGAGCAAGCATTGAGTCTCCCTGCATTGTCCCTTAGGGATCTGCTTTGATAAAAATCTGAGACTGGGTCAGAGAGCTGGAAATAAGCTTTTTTTGTTTTTGTTTTTTTGAGATGGAATTTTGTTCTTGTTGCCCAGGCTGGAGTGCAGTGGTGCGATCTCAGCTCATTGCAACCTCCCCTACTGGGTTCAAGCGATTCTCCTGCCTCAACCTCCAGATTAGCTGGGATTACAGGCATGCACCACCACGCCCAGCTAATTTTTGTATTTTTAGCAGAGACGGGGTTTCACCATCTTGGCCAGGCTGGTCTCGAACTCCTGACCTCTACTGATCCACCCGCCTCGGCCTCCCAAAGTGTTGGGATTACAGGCCTGAGCCACCGTGCCTGGCCTGGAAACGAGCTTTTAAGGAATTAATAGTTTTTAAAATGTCATCTAATGCATTTGTAATTACTGTCACCAAAAGAGAACGCAGAACATTTAGTCTATCTATAATTTTTAAAAAATAAAATACATATTCCATCCCAATCACTGTGAATTCATTCTATCAGCTATTTCCAGATGACATCCTTTGTTAAGGTAGAATCTTAAAAAGCAAAATACCAAGACAGAAAGCCACCGAATGTTTCCCTCTGAGATACTGCTCAAGAGCTTCCAAAGCATGGGTGGCAGGACTGGGGGCTAGAAGCTCCTGTCTGTCCCATGCAGTCCCTCATCTTTTATGGAAACAATTGCGACACACCACTGATTAACAAGAGCCTTATTCAGAAAGCTGCAAATGATTCCTGCCCTCACACTGCTCAATGATTAGTAAGGACTGGAAGAGCCCACAAGTGTTTTCCGTGCAACTGAGTTCTAAGATTCTTTAAGAAAATTCCTCAAAACTATGGCTTAACAAAGAATTCTAATCATAGAGGTCAAATGTACAGGTCCAGGAGAAGATGGCATAAGTGATGAACACTAAACTAATCAAAGGTATCTTTAAAAGGCCTGAAACAAGACAAAAACGGCAAATTCTCAAAGGTGTCCCCACTGATGGCCACGCCTGTGCCTCTGACTACAGTGAGACACTACTGGAAGAATATAAAAAAAATTTTTTCGAGACAGTTTTGCTCTTGTCGCCCAAGCTGGAGTGCAATGGCACAATCTCGGCTCACCGCAACCTCTGCCTCCCAGGTTCAAGCCATTCTCCTGCCTCACCCTCCCAAGTAGGTAGGATCACAGGCACACACCACCATGACTGGCTAATTTTTGTATTTTTGGTAGAGATGGGGTTTCACCATGTTGGCCAGTCTGGTCTTTAACACCTGACCTCAGGTGATCCACCCACCTTGGCCTCCCAAAGTGCTGGGATTACAGGCGTGAGCCACCAAGCAAGGCCTAAAATTTTAACCTTCATTGATTTGAATCTGAATCATGACTGAAGAAAGTTACAAATACTCTTTTTTTTTGGGGGGGGGGAGGGTAGTCAGGGTCTCATTCTGTCTCCCAGGCTGGAATGCAGTGGCACGACCACGGCTCACTGCAGCCTTGATCTCCCGGGCTCAAAGGAACCTCCCGCCTCAGACTCTCAGGTATCTAAGACCGCAGGCTTGAGTCACACCTGGCTAATTTTTTTTAGTTTTTGTAGAGACGGGATCTCCCTATGTTACCCAGACTCACAAACACTCTTAAGAGGCCAATTTTTTTTTTAATAACACAACTCCTTAGAAGTAAAATTTCATGAAATATGAAGGAAATAAAATTTCTAAAATATTTCTACTAACACCAGGTTATTGTTTTCTTGGGTATTTTTGGCTTTTCTTTTTTTGGTTTCAACACACAAACACAGTCAGTGTTAACAAATCCAGCAATCTCCGATGACCAATGGAAGCAGATGCACTGACTCTGAGGGTCATGGGAAGGGACTGCTGAACATACGAACACCTTTCCAAAAAGAGCACTGCATCAACAGAGCTGCGTGGTTGGCAGGGTCGCTGAGCAGCCCGGCTGGATTCTCAGCAACGGCCAGTGGCTCCTATCGGTAGGCATTACCTTCTCACAGGAACAACCACGAGCCCTGAATGAAATACAAAACCAAAGACCTCAAAGCACCGAAAACAAGAGCAGGCAGGAACTGGAGGAGCTCACCCCAGAAGAAAGGCAGTGCGTGGTTTGTTTTTAAGGAGCTTTCCCTGAGGAGAGGCTTGTCTGTGACAACCCTGAGGCGAAGGCCTCACACACAAGACCTATGGCCAAGGTCTTCAAGTGCCAGTAGACAGACTGCTGGGCGACCGCAGCCAGAAAGTGAGAGGATAAAAACTAGAAGAAGAAAGCCACAGAAAGGGAGCCCGAAAGCACACACAGGGCTGACCAGATACCCGACACCTTCAGTGCGCAGGCACGCAGCCCAACTAGGGCAGAAAAGCTGAACCTGGTTTCTGCTGCTGCCACACAAGAAAGACATGAAGACTGCCTGACCCACAAAACTAAACAGCAGTTATTTCCGGAGAATTGTAATCAGACCCAAAGTCTCTATGACACAACATTTACAATGTCCAGAATACAATTTGAAATTACTACATGCACTAAATCATAGCAAAATGTCACTCAGACTCCAGAGAAGAGATCCACAAGGACCAGCCTCAGGAAGATGAGACGAGAGGCTGGGATCAGCAGACAAGAACTCAAAGGCAGTAACAGGACTCTCCTTTTGAATACAAAATAAAACATGCTATACAAGGACAGGGAATCTCAGCAGGAAAACAGAAAGAATTTTTAAATAAAAGCAAAAGAATAAAAGCAATAGAAATTCTAGAACTGCAGAAGGAATGTCTGACATAAAAATTCTGCTGGATAGCCTTACTTAGTTTATCAGAGGTAAGAAGTACACGAGCTTGAGTGGAAATAAAAAGGTTAAAAGCAAGTAAGCGGGGCAAACAACAACAAAAGGAACAAATCTGAAGAAGTGGAAAGTGACGAACAAGCCCAGCCCCTGGACTGCAGGCACAGCACAGATGTGTGTGTATTTGCAGCGCAGAGGGATGGGCACTAAAGACAGAGAATGCATTTGAAGACATGGTCTAAAACTTCCCAAATTTGGTGAAAGACAAATTGATAGATTTAAGATGCCAAAACACAGTAAATGCAAAGAAAAATCACACCAAGGCATATCATGTGCAAACTGCTAAAAACCAAAACAAATCTTTAGATTGCTAAAAAAATATAAATTAAAAAAAAGTCAACCCATAATTCTATATATCCAGCAAAAATACCCTTTAAGAATAAAGGTCAGGCCAGGCGTAGTGGCTAACATCTATAATCCCAGCACTTTGGGAGGCCAAGGCAGGTGGATCACTTGAGGTCAAGAGTTCAAGACCAGCCTGACCAACATGGCAAAACGCAGTCTCTACTAAAAATACAAAAATTGGCTGGATGTGGTGGCGCATGCCTGTAATCTCAGCTACTTGGGAGGCTGAGGCAGGAGAATCACTTGAACCCAGTGGGCGGAGGTTTCAATGAGCCGAGATCATACCACTCCAGCCTGGGTGACAGAGGGAGACTCCATCTAATTAAAAAAAAAAAAAAAGACATTAAAAAAATTTGTGTGATGCAGCTAAAGCCATGCTTAGAGGGAAATTTAAAACTTTTTAAGTTATTATATTTGAAAAGGAAGAAGGGTCTAAAACCAGTGGCCTACAGATCTACTTTAAGCAGCTGGAAAATTAAGAAAGCAACTCCAAAGTAAGCAGAAGGCAGGAAAGAACACAGAACAAAGATCAACAAAAACAGGCAGTATATCTTTCAAAGGACAAGGATAACTGTAATCTGGCCAACATTAACTTATTTAACAGACTGCTTAATGAGTGTCAAAAGCAGTACTAGTGACTCCGTGAATGGATTTCTTTGGTTGCAATTGAAGTGAGTGAGCCTGGTGAAGTGTTACCAAAAGGTACTGGGGCATAAAATTTCTGAGAACAGATAATACAGCCAGAAAGGTAAAATATTAGGATAGGATGTTCTCTTTCAGCAACTGTATGCCTTTTGTGATGAATTAGTGTCACAAGTTAACAACAAAATCTTGGTGAGATAACGGACTACCCAGCACTTATGGCCACAGAGTTCTAATCTGCCTCATTTGCAGAAACAGGGTCTCGCTCTCACCCAGGCTGGAGTGCAGTTACGCAATCATAGCTCCCTGCAGCCTCAACCAGCCAGGCTCAAGCGATCCTCCAGAGGAGCTGGGACCATAGGTGTGCACCACTGCGCCTGGCTAAGTTTTTCATTTTTTGTAGAGACGGGATCTAGCTTTGTTGCCCCAGATGGTCTCAAACTCTTGGCTCCAACCTATCCTCCTACCTTGGCCTCCCAGGGTGTTGCAATTACAGGTGTGAGCCACCATGCCCAGCACAAATCCACAGGTTTCTTACTGGTAAAGGCACATCAGGCCTGTTTTCAGTTTCATTTTCAGAAAACTTCTGGCCATTACTGTAACTTTTATTTAAACCAGTCTAATTACTAACGATTAGTAAGGCTGGGCGCCATGGCTCACACCTGTAATCCCAGCACTTTGGGAAGCCGAGGCAGGCGGACCACAAGGTCAGGAGTTCAAGACCAGCCTAGCCAACACAGCGAAATCCCATCTCTACTAAAAATATAAAAATTAGCCAGGCGTGGTGGTGGGTGCCTGTAGTCCCAGCTACTTGGGAGGCTGAGGCAGGAGAATTGCTTGAACCCAGGAGTCGGAGATTGCAGTGAGCTGAGATCATGTCACTCCACTCCAGCGTGATGACACACCAAGACTCTGCCCCACCCCTCTAAAAATTTAAAAATCCATAATTGATAAAAGCTGAGTATCCAAAGCATATAATGTACCCCACGTAAACAGCGTGTGTCACTTGAAGGTTATGAATAAGGATGGGTACCTGTGTGTCCTGCCAGCTCACGACTCACGCGCACGTTCCCTTCACGAGTTTTCAGATTGTAAATGGAGCAAATGTTATCCAGGCCACCGCAGGCCACATAGTTCCCAGAAGGGGCATATGCACAGGTCATGACCCAGGAGGAGCGCAGAGGGATGGCGTGGACCTAATGACAGAAACACAGATGATGCAAAAACCTCTATGTTCAAAAACAGTAACACCGATTCTAGGATATTCTCATCTTCAACTTTCATTGCATAGGAGATAACAGAACAAAGTAAGAGCCAAAATTATCTAGAGAGTAATTCCCATGTGTGGTCACTCAGGTGAAGCAATACTTAATGAGAAGTCCAGTGCTACACATGGGAATGCAAATTCAATCCACACAATCCACAATCCTACTAAAGTCACAACTTATGATTAGGTGGGGACTTAACAGTAGTATTGCTGACTCATCAAAACTGCATTATTAGGCCAGGTGCAGTCACTCACGCCTGTAATCCCAGCACTTTGGCAGGCCAAGGCAGGCAGATCACCTGAGGTCAGGTGTTGAGACCAGCCTGGCCAACATGGCAAAACCCCATATCTACTAAATATACCAAAATCAGCCAGGTGTGGTGGTGCATATGCCTGCAGTCCTGGCTACTTGAGAGGCTGAGGCAGGAGAATCACGGAGGCTGCAGTGAGCCGAGATCACGCCGCTGTACACTAGCCTGGGCAACAGAGCAAGACTCTGTCTCAAAAGAAGACAAAACAGTCCAGGCCCGGTGGCTCAAGCCTATAATCCCAGCACTTTGGGAGGCTGAGGCAGGCAGATCACCTGAGGTCAGGAGTTGGAGACCAGCCTGGCCAACATGGTGAAACCCCATCTGTAATAAAATACAAGAATTAGCCAGGTGTGGTGGCAGGTGTCTGTAATCCCAACTACTCAGGAGGCTGAGGAAGAGAACCGCTTGAACCCGGGAGGCAGAGTTTGCAGTGAGACGATATCACACCATGGCACTCCAGCCAGGGCACAAGAGTGAAACTCCGTCTCAACAAAACAAAACAAAACAACCCCTACAATATTGGAAGAAAAACACTGCACTACCCTGGTCAAATGGCTATAAACTGATTTGAAAACAAATTTTCTTTTTTTGAGACAGAGTCTTGCTCTGTCACCCAGGCTGGAGTGCAATAATGTGATTTCGGTTCACTGCAACTTCCACCTCCCAGGTTCAAGTGATTCTCCTGCTTCAGCCTCCCGAGTAGCTGGAATTACAAGTGCCTGCCACCATGCCCAGATAATTTTTTGTATTTTTAGTACAGACAGGGTTTCACCATGTTGGCCAGGCTGGTCCCGAACTACTGACCCCAGGTGATGCACCTACTTCGGCCTCCCAAAGTGCTGGGATTACAGGCATGAGACACCATGCTCAGCAGAAAACAAAATATTTCTATGGAATAACCAAAATGGACATTCCTACATCCACCCTGCCACTTCTCTCAGTGTTTTAGATCAGCTGTAATTAGTGCAGCCATTTATACACATTTAGTATTCTTTAGTAAAATATAACTCAATTACATTTTTTTTACATATGTTTGAACCAATGACAATACTTTTTATTCAAAACAGTACAATTTGGATTAAGTCTTGAAAATAACAGAAATTACACTTTAAAGTATGATGCCTTTCAGATGACGTCTTCTAAAAACTAATAATTGAATGAAAAGCGACATTTCTGCACTCTATAAATAAAACATGAATCTTCCCAGACTCTGCTAAAACTGGAATAGAGTTCTCCTAGACACACAGAAGGTCCTTAGCTCCCACTGACTTGGTAAGGAGATGACAGATGACAGCACAACTGTGCCTGGTCTGGAGGGAGACATCATCACAGGCGCCAGCACGTGACTCAGTGTCTATCTCACCTGCACAACTTCACTACTAACAAACAGAGCTTGCTGCTACTGCCTTCCCTATTCTGTATTATGTGATTTCACAAAAATGAATCCAGAGTTTAAAACCGTTTCCTGGGTCAGTTTTCCAAGGAAGGGAATTTTGCAGTCCGCACCTTGTTGGTGGTATAGCTGTCCCAGATGATAAGTTTACCATCCTGCGAGGCACTGACGAGAAGCCTGGAGGACAGAAAAAAGCAAACCTATCAGTCCTGCACAACACAGAAAGTGTCCAAGGGCAACAGACTAAAACCCAGAGTCTGGTGACTTACGTGTTTCCATGTTACATCTGCTTCAAACAAAATCACGTATTTATTAGCAAAAAAAAGCTCTGGCCGGGCATGGTGGCTCATGTCTGTAATCCCAGTACTTTGGGAAGCCGAAGCAGGCAGATCATATGAGAACAGGAATTCGAGATCAGCCTGGCCAACACGTTGAAACCCTGTCTACTAAAAATATAAAAATTAGCCAGGTGTGGTGGTGCACGCCTGTAATCCCAGCTACTCAGGAGGCTGAGGCAAAAGAATTGGTTGAACCCAGAAGCAGAGGTTACATGTCACTGGACTCCAGAGCGGAGATCATGTCACTGGACTCCAGTCTGGGCAACAGAGCAAGCCTCTGTCTCAGACCAAATTTAAAAGCATGAACAAAAACACTGTCATGCACCACAGTTCAGACTGGAGAGTGCACGGCCCTGACCGAATGCAGGCCATATCACCCCTGGCATCCGTTCTCTCTGTCAGATGAGATAGGCTCATGTCATCTCGTAAGTGCTTGATTTCCTTATAAATCAAATTAGAGGCTCACGTCTTTAATCCCAACACTTTGGGAGGCCAAGGAGGGTGGATCACAGGAGTTCAACAGCAGCATGGCCGCATGATAAAACCCTGTATCAACTAGAAAAATACAAAAAGAAAATAGCTGGGTGTGGTGGCACATGCCTGTAATCCCAGCTATTCAGGAGGCTGAGGTGAGAGAATTGCTTGAACCCAGGAGGTGGAGGTTGCAGTGAGCCAAGACTGAGCCACTGCACTCCAGCCTGGGCAACAGAGCGAGACCCTGTCTGAAAAAAATAACAAAAAACCCCCACCACTTTTAGACATTCTGAATTCATGAAACATTTCTCACCCAAAATACCCCATGAAATTTCCCAGACTGAGCTAAAACTGGAAATCAAGGTCTCCTAGAAACCAAAGGAGGTGCTCACCCCTCACCTGCTTGGTAAGCAACAGCACTACTGTGCCTGGCCCAGGAGCAGAGACCAGTAACTGTCAAGAATGTTTTCATAACTACTTCCTTGCTCTGACAACTGTGCTTAGCTTGGAATCCGTGAGTTGAAAAGGAGCTCCATACTACAAAGGAAAATATGAATAAGGAGCAAAAGAATTTCACCTTAGCAGGCAAGTAAGGTGGGTGAAAGTAAGTTAAATCCTGGGAACCACAGTTGCTCTCAAGAGGTCCTAAGAACTCTGTAGCACAGAATGTGCTGTTTTCAAGGAAGAGTAAGAGGTTCTACTGTTTGATGCAGAGATATCTGTCAGTATGGTATATGATGGTATGAAAATTTTTAATTTTAAGGATTTTATCCAACGCAGGGTTTTGTTTTTTTTGTTGTTGTTGTTGTTGTTTTTTAGACAGAGTCTCGCTCTGTCACCAGGCTGGACTGCAGTGGTGTGACCTCAGTTTACTGCAACCTCCACCTCCCAGGTTCAAGTGATTCTTATGCCTCAGCCTCCCAAGTAGCTGGGATTACAGACACGTGCCAGCACGCCTGTCTAATTTTTGTATTTTTAGTAGAGATGGGGTTTTGCCAGGTTACCCAGGCTGGTCTCCAACTCCTGGCCTCAAGTGATCCACTCACCTTGGCCTCCCAAAGTGTTAGGATTACAGGGCTAAGCCACAATGCCTCAAAATGCAGGTTTTAACCATTTCAGCTGTGAGCATATGTGGCTTCTTAAAGCTGACCCAGATGAGCACAGTGGCTCACGCCTGCAATCCCAGCACTCTGTGAGGCCAAAGCGAGCAGATTACGAGGTCAGGAGTTTGAGACCAGCCTGGCCAACATAGTGAAACCCCGTCTCTACTCAAAATTATGGTGAGCCGAGATCGGTTATGGTGAGCTGAGGTCGCGCCATTGCACTCTAGCCTGGGCAACACAGCAAAACTGTCTCAAAAATAAAAAAAGCTGACCCAAAGCTGGAGTAATGCTCTCTCAAGTTTTGTTGACAACTTTGACACTTTTAATATCAAACTAGATGTTTCGATACACTAAGCACAAACTTCCTTTACAAAGGTGTCAATGAGTTTAACAACAAATAAAAATCTTTTCATCAGCACTTTATTACAAACTTTATCACAGAACTAAAAACTAAGTGCATGCTCCAATTCTATTATTTTTCAGATGCATTTTTTTTGCTTTGAGTCCACCTCTGTCACCCAGGCTAGAGAGAAATGACACGATCTTGGCTCACTCCAACCTCTGCCTCCCAGGTGTAAGCAATTCTTGTGTCTCAGCCTCCCCAGGAGCTGGGATTACAGGTGTGCACCACCATGCCTGGCGACTTCTTTGTATTTTTAGTAGAGACAGGGTTTTGCCATGTTGCTCACGCTGGTCTCAAACTCCTAAGCTCAGACAATCTGCACTCCTGGGCTGGGATTAGAGGCATAAGCCACCGCACCCAGCCTTCAGATACAATTCTTAAAGCAAACCTCTCAACCTAGGTTCAGTCATCAACATACTGAACACTTAAAACTAGTTCTACATAATGGTACAAGCTTCCCTCTCTAGCTCTATTTCTGCCCAGCCCTCCTGAGATATTCTGTTGAGTATCAGAGCTGATCTAAAGCAGCTCATCCTCCTGGATTAGGAGGATCACCTTTACAGAGGTCTCCTGGTCAGAGAGCTTAATAACTGCTGACTTGCAGAGGGATTAGGGACACATAAACTGTGCACTGATCCTCTAGAAGGTGAGAGAAGACACGCCTCCTAGTCCTGGGTCAAGGATCTGTTGGGAGAGCTGGGTTTACATTGCCTGCTAGTGCCTTTACCTACGCAAAAATCAATTATCTGAGGTGCCACCCACCCAGAACATAGAGGCAAGAGCCAGGAAGCAAGATAGAGCCCCAGGACCCTAAAAGTAGCTGTCAAAAAATCAAAACACCTAACTCCCTTTATTTTACTCAAAGGAGGGAGGGTGGTGGCGCATGCCTGTAATCCCAGCACTTTAGAAGGCTGAGATGAGAGGATCGGTTAAGTACAGGAGTTTGAGACCAACATGGGGCAACAAGGGAGACCCTGTCTCTAAAAAAAACTATTTACAGAATTAACTGGGCGCGGTGATGTGCACCTGTGGTACCAGCTACTCAGGAGGCTAAGGCAGGAAAATGGCTTGACCACAGAAATTCAAGGCTACAGTGAGCTAGGACCTCACCATTACATGCCAGCCTAGGCGACAGAGACCTAGTTTCAAAAAAAAAGGTCGCCTTGTAGTACAAACAAATACATTGATAAATATATTACAAATGTATACATCTGCTACATTAATAATACATAACAAATGTATATGTCTGCTACATTAATGCATACGTAACAAGCAAGTACTCATTGTGGGCCTCTCACGTAGTTTTTTTTTGTTTGAGACGGAGTCTCATGCTGTCGCCCAGGTTGGAGTGTAGTGGAACGATCTTGGCTCACAGCAACCTCTGCCTCCAGGGGTTCAAGTGATTCTCCTGCCTCAGCCTCCCGAGTAGCTGGAACTACAGGCGTGTACACCATGCCCAGATAGTATTTTTAGTAGAGACAGAGTTTCACCATGTTGGCTAGCTGGTCTTGAACTCCTGACCTCAAGCGATCCACCTGCCTTGGCCTCCCAAAGTGCTGAATTACAGGTGTGAGCCACCGTGCCTCGCTTCATGTAGCTTTCAAAGACAAATGGTAGTCATTTCTACTGTTTGAGAGTGTTTATAAATCAAACGAACAAAGTGAAAGAACTAGTATTCATAAATCATAGCTTTAAGTCATGAAAAAAATCTTAAGTAGTAACATTTGTTTATAAAGGCAGGAAATATGGAGAATAAAGAAAATATATACCCTCCAAAAAACCTCTTTTAGACCTGAAAGAGCCAACCACTGCCCTATCCAGAAAAAAATCGCTATTTAGAACAAGCAGTCTCCAGAAGCCTCTGGAAAGCAGAGGTTCTCCATAACATCATTTTGGTTTTCTCATGACTGTGAAATTATACAACAAAGGCCATGCAGCTAGCACCTTGTCCAAGAATGAGGACAAACGTGGCACCCTAGTCTCCCACAGACCTCACTGAAGACCGCCTTGCTCACAGGGTGGCCATGACTCTGAACTTGGTTCTGCTTTGTCAGCCCTAGCTTTTCTTCCTTCTGATCCTAGGACTTTCAAGGCACGCAGTGTATTTGAGACAGACGAACATCAAGCCTCCCATCCCGTGATTTGGCACCCACCCTACCAGCCCTGAGCCCCCAGCCCCACCTCCACTGCTCAGGCCACATACCCATCTCGTAGGTCCCCGAACACACCTGCAGGCAGATCACTGTCCTCCCTTCTAGACTACCCAGTGCAGAGCCCAGCTGGTGAAGGAGACACGTTACTCAGCAGTGCAGTGCTGTGAGTACCTCAACACTTCTCAGCGACAGCACTGTCTACTCTCTTGACCTGCCCAACCTGGACATCAACGTCCCCACACATGGAGGAAAGGCCCCCAAGGTAACATAGTGTTTTGTTTCTCATGTATTTTGACAATAAATTCTAGGAAAGACTACTAACAACATTTTCTTTTCTTTTCTTTTCTTTTTTTTTGAGACAGAGTCTTGCTCTGTCGCCCAGGCTGGAGTTCAGTGGCGCAATTTTGGCTCACCGCAACCTCTGCGTGCCTCAGCCTCTCAAGTACCTGGGATTACTGCCACCGTGCCCAGCTGATTTTTATATTTTCAGTAGAGACAGGGTTTCATCATGTTGGCCAGGTTGGTCTCGGAACTCCTGACCTCAGGTGATCCGCCCGCCTCCGCCTCCTGAAGTGTTAGGATTACAGGCGTGAGGCACTGCGCCTGGCCAGAACATTTTCTTTTTTATTCTTCTTTACCTTTTTAAAGACATAACTTTGAATTCACAAAGTATATACTTACTTGTATGTTTTGTAGAGAAGGGGTCTCGCCACGTGGCCCAGGCTGGTTTTGAACTCCTGGGCTCAAGCCATCACCCTGCCTCAGCCTCCCAAAGTGCTGGGATGACAGGCATGAGCCAACGTACCTGGTTACTTATTTATTTTGAATATTTAAAAGAATTTTTGACAAATAATTATTTATGGAGTACAACGTGGTGTTTTAATAAATATCCACATTGTGAAATGGAAGAATCAAGCTGATTAACATACCCATCACTAACCGTTTTTTGGTATGTGTGTGGTAGGAACATTTAAAATCGACTTTACTAACAATTTTGAAATACACGTTATTATTAACTATAGTCTCCGTGCTGGGCAACAGATTTCTAGAATTTATTCCGAACAAAAACTCTGTACCCTCAGAACATCATCTCCCCCTCCCCCGCTCCCCTTCCCATTTTTATTCTTTCTGACTCCTGCCCGCATTGGAAAAGCACTCATTTGCATATGGAATTGTATGGGATACAATATAGAACAAACTAAAGATAGAATCTTTTGTTCTCTAGCTGTTTGTGCTCTAAAGCAGACAATTTCACAAACAAAGAAAAAGCAAAGCAGAAAATTCCACACTAACAACTGAATACAAAGAAATACTACTCAACGAAGGGAATGTTAAAAACCCTTACGTCAGGTGCTTGGAAGAGCGTGTCATGGTCACACAAATCAAACAGTACTTTATTAAATTATTTGAATAGAACAGGCAGCAAATAAGACTTTGTAATAGCCTCTAAATGAGAGGAACACACAGAGTGTGGGATGACAGAGGTGAGGCGCTGGAGGAAAAGCAAGGGGTATAACTTCAAGTATAAAAAACAGGCTAGAAATGGTGGTGGCTCACACCTGTAATCTCAGCACTTTGGGAGGCTGAGATGGAAGGATCACTTGGGGGCCAGGAGTTTGAGACTGGCCTCAGCAACAAAGAGGGATCCTGTCTCTACAAAAAATATATATACATATTAGCAAGGTGTGGTGGCATATGCCTGTGGTCTCAGCCACTTGGGAGGCTGAGTAGGAAGGGTTGCTGGAGCCTAGGAGGTAGAGGCTGCAGTAAGACATGATCACACCACTGCACTCCAGGCATGACTGACAGAGTGAGACGCCGTCTCAAAAAAAAAAAAAAGAAGAAAAAATTGGAGCCCATGAACATGAAGGGAATTATCCCTTGGGATGGTAAACAAAAGGAAGGCACGGCAGACAGGTCAGGTGAGAGAAGGGTGGGAGCAGCTCACAGCACATTCCCAAGTGTCTGCTGCTGAAAGCCAACAGCAAACCACACACAACACGATGCTGGTTCTAAGGCTCAATACGCTTCATCCCTCAGGATTCTTGGGTCAGGTTCTATGATTTCCGGAGCCGGGGCACTGAAATCACAGAAGGGCAAGGGCCGACCAGCCCTGAGAAACAGGCACAGAGAGGTCACTTTCCCAAGTTCCCATAAGTAGGATGCAGTAGAACCAGGAGGACAGAGGTCAAGAAACTGAATGAGTCGTGAGAAGGGAGAAAAGAAAAATCAGAACTTGTATTGATGTGACTCAGACAGTGAAGAAATGGCAGCGCCCTTTCAGTGCAGGTAAATGGAAAACAGGATAGGGAATAGGCATCTGTGAATGCTGCACATGGCGTGCCCAGGGCTCTGATTCAACTTCCTCATTTTTTTCGCTATACAACACAGCAAATGGGTTCAGGTTGTTTTCCCCTAGGAAAACAGAGCAGCCCGGAACATGTCAAGCAGTGTCCTGCTCACACCCACGCCTACCTGGAGTCTGTGCCCCAGTGCATGGCGTAGATCTTGGCCAGGTGCCCCCGTAGTGTCCTCCTCGTGCGCATTTGGATTCTTCCCACTGGGTCGATGTTGTTTGTGATCTTGAAAATAAAAACATTTCTGTGAATTAACATTTGTGATTAAACGACTCTCCTCTCTCCCTTCCCGGCCATGGCTGTTGGCTCGTCCACTGTGCCCACCTCCTCCCAGCCCTCCCCACAGTTCTCCAGTGGCTCCCACTGTGCCATTCTGCACTGAACCCATTCCACCCTCACCAAGTCTCAGTCTGCCGGTCATCAGGAACGTGTTTGGCCTCCCCTCCAAGCACAAGAACACTGCCAGCCTTGAAACACTCGCTGTTCCTTTCCTGCCTCCTTCCTACTCTCCTTGTCCATCCAGGACCAGCTCCTCCTAGGTCTCTCAGTCCTTTGAGATCTTGCTACTTTTCCTCCTCATATCTCACAGATGTCCAACACCACATGTGTGGGCCTGGATGACACCTGCTTCTGCACGACTATCACTTGTAGCACAAGCTGTACACACACCTACCAAGACCATCCTACATACAGATGTTGATGTTAGTGAGTTTAGGTTGGCAAATGGAGTAAATGTATCAAAATAGGTGGGTTTTTAAAAATGGACAGTCCAAAGTGTTCTGAGAATTGAAATTCAGGTAGTTCTATGTAGCCTAATTTTTTTTTCTTTAACTTACAATTTAACCTCAATTAAAGCGCATCCCCTAAAGCATTTGAACAATTAAAAAATATAAACATCTTCATCAGAAGTAGAAATATAGTTTTTCTTTCACATTCCTGTCCAATTCTTTGGACTTTATTTTTACTTTCATTATTATTATTTTTGACAATCTCACTCCGTCACCCAGGCTGGAGTGCAGTGGTGTGGTCTCGGCTCAGTGCAACCTCTGCCTCCAGAGTTCAAGCGATTCTCCTTCCTCAGCCTCCTGAGTAGCCAGGATTTAACAGGAGTGCGCCACCACAGGATAACATCCGTGCCAATATGGTGAAACCCCGTGTCTGCTAAAATACAAATTTTTGTTTTTTAGTAGACACGGGGTTTCACCATGTTGGCACGGATGGTCTGGAACTCCTGACCTCCAGTGATCCACCCTCCCTGGTCTCCCAAAGTGCTGGAATGGCCTTGCAACCATTGCCAGCATCTAGTTCCAAGACATCTTCATCATCCCAAAAGGAGAGCCGACATCCCTCTGCAGTCAGTCCCTGTCCCGCACCTCCTCCCCTCTCTCCCCTAACGCCCCTGCTGGCCACTAGTTCACTCTGTCTTGACGCATTTTACTATTGTAGGTATTTCACAGAAACAGAATCACAAAATGTAGTCACTTCTGTTTGGCTTCTTTCACGTATCGTAGTATTTATGGGGCTTATCCCTAGTGTAGCCTCTGACTGTACTGAGGTCCATAACGGCTGGTAATACTCCAGAGGAATTTAAGAGACACCACATTTGTTGATCCACTCACTTACTTATGCACATTTTGGTTGTTTCTATATTTTGGCTGTTGTAAATGGTGCTGCTATGAACATCCACGTACATATGTTTGTTAGAAAACCCGTGTCCAGTTTTGTTGGGTATGTATGTAA
Organism: Cacajao melanocephalus; assembly: GCA_963573385.1. Classification (NCBI taxonomy): domain Eukaryota; kingdom Metazoa; phylum Chordata; class Mammalia; order Primates; family Pitheciidae; genus Cacajao; species Cacajao melanocephalus. The sequence continues at coordinate 68,436 of CAUYLG010067219.1, forward strand.
CGGCAGAACCGCTGAGTCACACAGTAATTCTAGGTTGAACTTTTTGAGGTACTGTCAAATTGGATATTAGAAATCGAAGTTCTGAGGCAGATTCTGTTAAGGAGAGGAGCTTCAAAATATGTTAAGAGAGTAGCAATATTTTATAACTATTACCTCTGTAACAGGAATATAATTGTTTAAGGCTTGCTATATCTCGTTTTCATCTCAAAAAGCCCTTCTGCTTCCTATGCCTACCATCAGAATGGCTTCCTAATAAAAACACTCCATGCATTGGTTTGGCACCCTCACTGTGGGGGAGAGAACCTGAGCAGAGCCCTCCTGAGGCTGCAGGTGTGGGCACCCATGGCAGCCTCCTCACAGGCAGATGGCTCTGCATGACTCAGTGGGCTCTTACCTGAGAGAGAGTTGCATCTGCACATGCTTTCCTGGCATCCTGGGAAACAAGGACAGTGAGAAATTAGCAACGTTTCAGATACATTCAATCTTAGGTCCACACACACCCACGTTTCAGAGAGAGCTTTCATACGCTGTGAGGAGCGCAAGTGGAGTGTGAAGAATGGCGCACTCGCTCCTTGCCTCTTAACACCCCACAATCTACTGCCACCTGTGGACTGTCCAGGCCACACTGAACAGAGAACCAGTAACACCAAAATCTGTCTGAGACCTGCACACAATACTCCTGAAGCCCACAGCTGTGCCCAGCACTGAGGAGACCACACTGCAAGCTGCGGCAGCACCCAAGCACCCAGGGACCTAGTGCTGCCTGTGCCCTCACTGCTGCAGTCTGGCACACACAGGTCTTGCTCTTTTTACAAAGCCCATGTAGGGTCAGGAAACCTGTGGCCCAAAGAAAAAGTCTAAAAAGGACCAGATATCCAGCCCAAAAAACTTTTCTTTAGATTGCACTAACTACGTACTTTGTTTTCAAGAGAAATAATAGCTAATTCTAAATTCTATGGAGGGTGCGGTAGCTCACGTCTGTAATCCTACCACTTTCAGAAGCTGAGGCAGGAGGAGGATCGCTAGAGCCCAAGAGTTCAAGACCAGCCTGGGCAACAAAGGGAGACCTCATCTTTACTAAAAATAAAATTTAAAAATTTAAGGAAAATAGGCCAGGCGCAGTGGCTCACGCCTGTAATCCCAGCACTTTGGGAGGCCAAGGTGGGTGGGTCACCTGAGGTTAGGAGTCCGAGACCAGCCTGGTCAACATGGCAAAACCCCAACTCTACTAAAATTATAAAAGTTAGCTGGGTGTGGTGGCATGTGCCTCTAAGCCCAGCTACTCAGGAGGCTAAGGCAGGAGAATCACTTGAACCTGGGAGGCACAGGTTGCAGTGAGCCAAGACCACACCACTGCACTCCAGCCTCAACCTGGGTGACAGACCAATACTCTGTTTCAAAAAAAAAAAAAAAAAGGAAAATAAAGAAAAATAAATAATTTCTATGGAAAAAGGGCAAGGGACCTGGGGTCAGACAATCAGATTCACATGAGCCTCTCTGGCTACTGTTCTCATTTCTCATCTATAAATGACCTTCGGAAGCAGGTAAGCACTGTGAAGGGATCTACCAGTGCTAACTCAAATGTCTTCATTACTAAGAGATCAAAGTCACTAGAAAATAGACCTGGAAATCTCAAAAGAGAATATATGTTTATAAACAGAAAGGTAGATATCATAAAGGAAAATAAAACAATGGCTTTAATTAAAAGGTAAAAAATTTGAGTATAGGTATAATTTTAAAGAAAATCACAACAGTTTTTTTTCTTCTTTTTTTAGACAGAGTCTTGCTCTGTCTTACCCAGAGTGGAGTGCAGTGGCGCGATCTAGGCTCACTGCAGCCTCCACCTCCCAGATTCAAGTGATTCTCCTGTCTCAGCCTCTCAAGTAGCTGCGACTACAGATGTCTGCCACCGCACCTGGCTAATTTTTATATTTTGTAGAGACGAGGTTTCACCATGTTGTCCAGGATGGTCTTGAACTTCTGACCTCAGGTGATCCGCTCACCTCAGCCTCCCAGGGTGCTGGGATACAGACATGAGCCACGGCGCCTGATCTCTTTTTTTTTTTTTTTTTTTGAGACAAGTTTCGCTTTTGTTGCACAGGCTGGCGTGCAATGGCGTGATCTTGACTCACTGCAAGGTCTGCCTCTGTGGTTCAAGTGATTCTCTTGCCTAAGCCTCCTAAGTAGCTGATATTACAGGCATGCATCACCATTGCCTGGCTAATTTTGTATTTTTAGTAGAGATGGGGTTTCTCCATGTTGATCAAGCTGGTCTCGAACTCCTGTCCTCAGGTGATCTGCCTACCTCAGCCTCCCAAAATGCTGGAATTACAGGTGTGAGGCACTGCACACAGCCTTTTTTTTTTTTTTTAAACTATATATTTTTTATTTTTATGACAGGATTTGGCTCCGTTGCCCAGCCTGGAGTACAGTGATACCATCACACCTCACTGCAGCCTCAACCTCCTGGGCTCAGGTGACCCTCCCATCTCAGCCTTCTGAATAGGTAGGCTACAAGCATGCACCACCATGCCCAGATAATTTTTGTATTTTTTTTTTTTTTTTGGGTAAAGATGGGGATCTCAACATTTTGCCTGTGGCTTTCCCAGGCTCAAATAATCCTTCCGCCTTGGCCTCTCAAAGTGCTGGGATTATAGGTGAGAGCTACCTTGCCTTGCTGACAATTTCTAGTAAGAAAAATGTGTTTATATGCTGTCATCTGACCACCTACTTTCAAAATGGCAAATGGCAGGTGCAGCCCTTACAGGCATGTATCCAAAGGCCCCCACATGGGGGAGGTGGAGGAGTTCCCAGTGGCTCAGGCTTTCAGGGCAAACTGCTCACTGCAAATGATTTCTATTTTAGGAAGCCTGTGGGAATATTTATAAACTGATAATATGGAAATATATTGGCCGGGCACGGTGGTTCATGCCTGTGATCCTAACACTTTGAGGGGCCAAGGTGGATGGATCACCTGAGGTCAGGAGTACAAGATCAGCCTGGTCAATATGGTGAAACTCCAATCTCTACTAAAAATACAAAAAGTAACCAGATGTGGTGGCTGGCACCTGTAATCCCAGCTACTCGGGGAGGCTGAGGCAGGACAATGGCTTGAACCCAGGAAGCAGAGGTTGCAGTGAGCCAAGATCGTGACTGCACTCCAGCTTGGGCAACACAGCGAGACTCCGTCTCAAAAAAAAAATATATATATATAGATAGATAGATAGATAGATAGATAACTATAAATATAACAAATTTATAGATTCCAAATTTATCTTATGTTAAACTATTATTGGTCATTCTGCTTTATAATTAAAACACCAAAAAACCTACGTAATTGAGTATTTCTATGACAGCAGTAACATCTGGAGAAAGAGAGATGAAGAATACTTGGAGTAGCAAAGGCCTTTTTGTCAATGAATTTTTACCTGGCAAGTACTGAGTTTAATATTTATATCTGAATACTATGCTTGTTGATGTTATAGCCTTTGATTTTAAAATGTCATAACAAAACTTAAAATGGAGAAAATAAAACATGAGATTTAAGCAACTTCACCCTGGTTAGTATCCAAAGACTAAAATGAGTTTCTTTAGGTGCAGTGTAACAGACTGTGGTGACACTACTGTCAAACAGACGGAAAAACTGCAAAAACGAAACACATAACTTCAATTCAGTCTTCATTTTAGCCAACAACCAGCTTATGTAACTGAGTGCAGCACGCTGTAGAACAGACACCTTCAACTTTCAAGACTGCAGGAGGAAGTCTTTTAATGGAAACAAGCTCTGTAACTGCTTAACAAAGAATAAAAGCTTCAAGTTCAGATTAATTTCCAGTTTAATGGATTCCTGCAGATACTCCACCTAAATCAGAGATGAACATGTCCAAGCCATGTCAAATGACACAGCAACACACTTACTTTAGGCTTCATCCTAAATTAAAGCCTGGGCCCTGCTCAGCATGGAGCCGCCAACTGTAATGGACCAGGCATCCCGTACAGCTGCCTCTCACACGAATGGGCCCTGCTCCCTTGCACTGGTGGCACGCTGCTCCAGAACACCCTACACCTGTGCATCCTGTGGAGCTTTCTTACTCCATCAGCTCTCTGTGTATTTTAAGGCACACCATGTTTTAATCAGCATCTCTTTGAGAGCCTGTCTCCTCAATAATAATCAAAAGGAACATGCAAGATCCTTTAAGGGTCTTTTGGCTGGAAAACATAAAATATAAGAAAGAAAAAACCCCTTTTAGAATCATCTACAATTTCTTGTTTGATTCACCATGCTCTGCATTCTTTAACAAGTGTGTATTCCTTGGGCAATCAGGAAAAAATGTTCTACATTTTAAAAATAAATCTTCCTTTCCCATTTGGGGTAAAAGGACTTAAACAGCTTTTGCTGTCCCTGTCTTGTGCAAAGGAGCTAACACAGCACAGTTCCTGTGACTGGAGACAAAGCAGCTGGGCGCCTCCCCTAGTGAATGTCCCACTACGGGGGCCACAAGCTGCACACAGGAAAGGGAACCAGGAGACTTGGGACAAAAACAGTGTCAAGTACCTCAATTAAAATGTATTAATTACTGCTTACAGTCACCATGTTTTGTGGCAAAGTAAAAAAATAAATAAAATGTATTAATTACATATTGAATAATAATATTTTAGATACACTGCCTTAGATAAAATTTGTTGGGCCAGGCATGGTGGTTCACACCTGTAAACCCCAGCACTTTGGGAGGCCAAGGCAGGAAGATCGCTTGAGCCCAGGAGTTTAAGACCAGCCTGGGCAACATGCTGAACTGTGTCTCTACAAAACTGAAAAAACATCAGCAGGTATGGCAGTGCGCTCCTGTAGGCCTAGCTACTCAGGAGGCTGCAGTGAGCTGTGATGCTGTGATCGCACCACTGCTCTCCAGCTTGGGCGACTGAGCGAGACCCTGTCTCAAAACACACAAACTAAAAACTGAAAAAACCTTACTAGGATTACTTTTACCTGTTTCTTTCTTTTTATTCTTTTTAAAGAGAGGGGGTCTTCCTTCATTACACAGGCTGGTCTCAAACTTTTGGGTTCAAGCAGTCCTCCCGCCTTAGTCTCCCAAAGTACTGGGATTACAGGCATGAGCCACGGTACCCGGCCGTATCTCTTTTCACATTTTTTATGTGGCAATAAGAGCATGTTCAGGACTGTCATGTGCTATTCGTACCAGCCCAAGAGGGAGCCCCTGTGCAAGAAGGCCCTGGGGAATTCACGACATGACAGGGCTCAAACCTCGGGAGGAGGTGCAACAGCTCCTTTGGGCCTTAATTTTCTTAATTTGCGTGTCTTTCCCACCTGTGTTGTACAAACTCTTTTCATCTGCTATGAATAGATCCAAGTCCAGTATTTGTGAGCAACGTATAGCTCACAAAGAGAAAAACAAAATGTCTTAAAATAGGCCAAAACACACTACTGTTTAAGACATTTTCAGGGTAAACTTAGTACAAGATATTTGATTTTCTCTGACTGTAAATCTCAGAGAATTCCATTGTTTTTCCGCAAGTTCAGGAACAAGCTGCCTAAAATGATGCTGGTGTTTCTTTCTCCAACTCCTGGTGGGCTTTCTAAACATGTAATGGGCCATTTAAAAGGAAATAATTAGACTTCATCCTTGCACTGAGTCAGAAAAATAAACTGTTTTTATTTTATTTTGAGAAAGTGTCTCACTTTGTCACCTAGGCTGCAGTGTAGTACTGTGAACACAGCTCACTAAACAGCCTCAACCTCCTGAGCTCAAGTGAGTAGCTCTGCTGAGTAGCTGGGACTACAAGTGCGCACCACCAAACCCAGCTTATAAACTGTTACTCAGACATGTATTAAATGTTGCCAGCTTCCTGTACAGTGACACTGAAGGACAGCTAAAGCCTGATAGAGCAAACAACAGGAAGAGAGAGCTCTTACATCAAATGGACAAAACCTACAATCATAGTGAAGACTTGGTTTTTCCTGAGAAGTCTGCCTTTTATTCTCTTCCTCTTCATATCAGCAGTTTCAGAATGGAAACATATACTGGCATTAAGTGTTTCTCTATAAAATATTTACTAGAAGTGCTGGTTCAAAAAAGCAGAAGGAGCAGAACAAACTCCGTTTAGACCTACTGCTCCTCCCTTTTCAAAAAGTTTATGGGGATGGGAGCAGTGGCTCACGTCTGTAATCTCAGCACTTTGGGAGGCCAAGGCGGGCGGATCACTTGAGGCCAGGAGTTCAAGACCAGCCTGGCCAACATGGTGAAACCCCATCTCTACTAAAAATATAAAAATTAGCCAGGCATGGTAGCAGGAGCCTATAATCCCAACTACTGGGGAGGCTGGCGCAGGAGAATTGCTTGAACCCAGAAGGCAGAGGTTGCAGTGAGACAAGATCTCACCACTGCACTCAAGCCTGGGAGAGCGAGACTCTCTCTCTCTCTCAAAACAAAACAAAACAAACAAAGACAAAAACAAAAAGGCTGGACACAGTGGCTGACCCCTGTAATCCCAGCACTTTGGGAGGCCGAGGTGGACAGATCATGAGGTCAGGAGATCGAAACCACCCTGGCCATGGTGAAACCCTGTCTCTACTAAAACACAAAAAATTACCAGGCGTGGTGGCACGCGCCGGAGTCCCAGCTACTCAGGAGGCGGAGGCAGGGGAATCGCTTGAATGTGGGAGATGGAGGTTGCAGTGAGCCAAGATTGTGCCACTGCACTCCAGGCTGGTGAAAGAGCAAGACTCCGTATCAAGAAAAAAAAAAGTTTATGAACTGTACAATCTAACATCGTGTATCAGTCACAGACTGGAATTGAATGTTTTACAACTCTGTGAAAGGTATTCTTTCTACAATGCAGTTTATTTACACACGGTTGTTTTTATTTATTTTTCAGGGTCTCACTCTGATGCGCAGTGGCACAATCTCGACACACTGGAACCTCCACCTCCTGGGTTCAAGTGATCCTCTGACCTCAGCCTCCTGAGTAGCTGGGACTACAGGCACACACCACAATATCCAGCTATTTTGTACATTGTTTGTAGAAATGGGGTTTCACTATGTTGGCCTAGCTGGTCTTGAACTCCTGACCTCAAGTAATCTGCCTGCCTTGGCCTCCCAAACTGCTAGGATTCCAGGAGTGAGCCTGGTGCGACCAGCCTCTATCTTGGATTTTGATATTATCTGCTCCATCTAGCAGTCTATCAGAAGCTGTAGATTCCAATCATCACCACTAGGGAAGATCCCTTATTTGGAAAAAATACATCAGGTACACCTGAAATACTTTTTTATTTTTGAGATAGAGTCCTGCTCTGTTACCAGGCTGGAGTGCAGTGGTGTGATCTCGGCTCACTGCAATGTGCACCTCCCAGGTTCAAGCGATTCTCCTGCCTCAGCCTCCCGAGTAGCTGGGACTACAGGCATGCACCACCATACCCAGCTGATTTTTGTATTTTTAGTAGAGATGGGGTTTCACCATATTGGCCAGGATGGTCTCGATCTCTTGACCTCGTGATCTACCTGCCTCGGCCTTCCAAAGTGCTGGGATTACAGGCGTGAGCCACCACACCCAGCCCTGAAATACTTTTTTATTGTTGTTAATACTCTTGTTTTTAAGCAAGTCTTTTGCTGTCAACTTAGTAGTCCCAATATTCAGGGGAGGGAGGCAGATATCACAGTCTAATCAGTGGCCCAGAGTATCACAAGCAAACTTTCAAGGTTATGATAAAGAATGCAAAAGACACTTACAAATTCTATGGAGACATCTGGTGTATATTCAAGTAACAAATTATATACAGTAAACAAAATCCCGAAAACAATGTACTAGGCCAAGTATCTAGATCTATATTTAGTACATCCTAGGCCAACTAAGATTCAATTTCAATATAAAACACAGAAGTCGTTCTGTAACCCATTTTTCCTAAAACAAATAACATCTAACCTGAAATTCAAATGATTAATAAAACCAAGCGCACACAACTACGTACTCGAATCTGGTTCTTAAGCTGCTCGGCCTCCTGCCGTAACTGGTCAAGCTCACTCATCTTCTGAGTTTAGTGCTCTTCAATGCCACTTCAGAGATGTAAGATCTGAAACAGAAAGACAAGCACAACAATCAACAACTGTGGAATAATGTGATGAAGCAGGTGAGAAAAGTAAATTGAAAATCTGAGAACTATGGTCTCTTATAAATCAGAGAACTTTTCTTCAGCATTCATCAGAACTAAAATGTCTATGTAGGGCCAGGTAAATAAAAGATAATTATTATTATTTACTGGCTTTGCATAATATTACAATGTCTAAAATACTACTCAACCTATGGTGGTGGGTTATAAAAAGAAAAACCTGTTAAGCACTTTTCTTGAAAGAATTTGGGTCTCTCTACAAATTGAAGAACATAAGACTGACATTTAGGTCAGGCATGGTGGCTCACACCTGTAATTCCAGCACTTTGGGAGGCTGAGGCGGATGGATCACTTGAGGTCAGGAGTTGAGACCAGCCTGGCCCCTGTCTCGATTAAAAATACAAAAAATAGCTGAGTGTGGTAGCAGGCATCTGTAATCCCAGCTACTTGGGAGGCTGAGGTAGCAGAATTGTTTGAACCCAAGAGGCGGAGGTTGTAGTGAGCTGAGAAGTAGCCACTGCATTCCAGCCTGGGTGACAGAGCAAGACTCCATCTCAGAAAAAAAAAAAGACCCCAATCTGAAATTTAGGATAGTTATCACAAGAAGACCTACGGGAAGCTACTTCAGGGAATAAGGGTCAGTGGCAACCTGAAAACCAAGAGTCTCAAAGCCATCTCAGTAACTATGACCTGCTACTGGTGAAAAGCTGTCAGGATGCTCACACGGCAATCCTAAGAGCACACAGGGTGGTGTCTAGCAGTTTTTTTGGCTCAGGGACAACCCACTCTCCCTCCCAAATGAGCCCTGGGATCCCAGCAGGCTCAGAAACAACACCTTGATCCTTACAGGCACAGGCTCAATTAGGCTCAGCACAAGCCACCCTGCACACTCACCCTAGCCACATTAGACAATATTCCTGAAATATGAGTAAAAACTAGATCACCTTGTTAAACAAAAGACTTATTTTCCCAAGAGAATGTCATAAACGGAGGCTGCATTTCTGACCAAGATCTTGGCTGTTAAGTTTAAGTATGACTGAAGTATAACAAAAGTGAGGATACAGTTGCTGACGTCTTTAATCACTCAAGAATACAATCAGCTTCCATCTGCAAGCACCGCTTAGGCAAGGACTTCAATTTCCTACATAAATTACAGAGGATCAATTTTACTGTTATAACTTTTGTGTAAAAGTCAAAGGGTTAATATAATATACATCGAAATCTAATCCATAGCAGTTATTTTCTTGAGATTAAAACCCATCTGTGGGAAATTACCTCATGACCCAAGAAGCTCAGTTTTCATAGTTCCTAGCCTAAATCTTCCTAGTCTGTATAAAGGAATTCAAATGATCTGCAGTATAGATGATGTAACGGTCCCCAGAACGAGAAAGGCCTGCAAGGCACAGCCCATGACATGAGCGCCCAGACCCGGCGACCTGCTGCCACTGCTCTCTGGGGAGGGAGGGTGCACGGTAACACTGTCAGAAAGATTTCTGACCAAATAGTCGTTGCTAAAAGCATTATCTGAAAGGGACGTTTCAGGAGGAAAGCCTCCTGCACACACGCAGCATCACTGCAATTAGGTATGGACGAGGCCACACCTCAAGGGCAGTGTACTCTTAAGGGAAAGACTGGTTAGTTCTTTCTCTGGTTTTCACACGTAAATTCTAAGGACTGTAGTTTATGAATGTTAATGTGTGAAACAGTAAGAGTGCCAGTACAATAGGAAGTAATGACTCAAATGGAAGCTGTTTCGATGCCTTCTGTCTTGCATTCTTTCTGCATGCCCTGACACTACTCACTTGTATTTCACACATGATCAAATTATGTACACAATTCTGCAGAGTTGGGGATAGTTTTATTTCACTAGCACCTCACATGCCTAAGAGAATTGTTCTTAGTCTGTAAAGCTACTTTAATCCTTCCAAAATCAACATGAAGAAAACAAGTTAATGTTATAAGATACCCCGAATTAAACTGTTTTAGTTAACAAACACAGTTTCTGATCCTAACTTAAACAGTAAAAAGTTAAGCAGTTTTATGGGACTAAAATCAACAAATTCCTGGGATCTGGGTGAAGAGAAAGTGTGTTCTGAGATGCCTCAAACGTGATGCTCCGGCCAGGCATGGTGGCGCACACCTAAAACCTCAACACTGTGGGAGGCTGAGGAGGGCAGATCACCTGAAGTCAAGAGTTTGAGATCAGCCTGGCTAAACCCCGTCTCTACTAAAAATACAGAAATTAGCTAGGTGTGGTGGTGCACGCCTGTAATCCCAGCTACTCAGGAGGCTGAGGCAGAAGAATCCATTGAACCCAGAAGGTGGAGGTTGCAATGAGCCGCACCATTGCACTCCAGCCTGGGCAATAACAGCAGAACTGTCTCAAAACAAACAAACAAACAAGATCCTGTGGCTGGAAGGCAGTGGGTGTGGGTATAAAGGCACAAATTCTATTACTGAGTGCAGTGACTTCTGAAATCTTAAATACTGCTCTTAATCCGATATTCTTTTCACATATTACACAAGAACACGTGCATGACAATCACCCGCTGTACTGCTTGAGACTAGAGAGACAAATGTACCAAAAATCCAAGTATCTTTAAAATGAGCCCAATATAACTTAGTGACCTCACAAAATTTCAGAAGTCGTAACACCAAAACTTGCTAATTTTAATCTTTAATCATATGCAAAGAGAACAAAACCAGATAGACTTCTTTTTCATTAGTTAGTAGCAGAAATTATGGTAGCTATCTCCTGTGCCGACATTTGAGTCTTAATTAAAAAACTCAAAACCTGTGTTTGTCAATTTTTTTAAAAAAGGGTATTCCTGGCTGGGCGTGGTGGCCTGTAATCCCAACACTTCAGGAGGTCAAGTCAGGAGGACTGCTTGAAAACCAGGAGTTTGCGACTGGCCTTGGCAATATGGCAAAATGCCGTAAACGTGTACACACACACACACACACACACACACACACACACACACACACTCTCACTCACTCTCTCTCTCTCTCTCTCTCTCTCTCCCCCCTTCTCTCTCCCTCTCTCTCCCCCCCTCCCCCCCACCCCATTTTCATTAGCAATAACAATAAATTTCCTGGTAAGATCCTCTTTGATCCACACATAGAAGTGATAAGAGAACTCTATCGTCAGGCATTTCAGTGTTTTTAAAATTACATTCTCTAGTCTCCAGGTTAAAGATGTATTTTTTTCCTTTTCTTTTGAGACGGAGTTTTGCTGTTGTCCCCTAGGCTGGAGTGCAATGGCGAGATCTCTGCTCACTGCAATCTCTTCTGCCTCCCAAGTTCAAGGGATTCTCCTGCCTCAGCCTCCCAAGCAGCTGGGATTACAGGTGTGCGCCACCACACCGAGCTAATTTTTGTATCTTTAGTAGAGACGGATTTCACCACGTTGGCCAGGCTGGTAAGGAACTCCTGACCTCAGGTGATCCACCTGCCCTGGCCTCTCAAATGTTGGGATTACAGGCGTGATCCACCATGCCCAGCCTAAAAATGTATTTTCTAAAATCAAATAAAAAAAATTTTTGGAGATAAACTCTTAATGATCAGTACCATCTTTGTGTAATGTGGACCCACGTCACAGACACCCTGTGCAGCAGTTCAGGCAGGAGAGATGAGACAATGTGGCCATCACATTCCCCATAAACTACAAGGGCACCAGGGGCCAGGAAGGGCTGAACTTAAAGGAAGCAAGCAACTTTCTGATTCCCATGGACTAACAGCCTTCCCAGTGGCTCTCAGTTCATCTTTCCCATGCAGACAGTGAACGAAACAAGAACAGAACAGTGTACAAAGCATGATGCTTTCACGTGCACAGAAACGACAAACACCAATGCCAGAGAAAACCATATTTTTTTTGAGACACAGTCTTGCTCTTGTTGCCCAGGATGGAGTGCAATGGCGCAGTCTCAGCTCATGGCAACCTCTACCTCCCCGGGTTCAAGCGATTCTTCTGCCTCAGCCTCCCGAGTAGCTGGGATTACAGGCATGTGCCACCACACCCAGCTAGTTTTTTGTATTTTTAGTAGAGATGGGGTTCATTCATGCTGGCCAGGCTAGTCTCAAATTCCTGACCTTAGGTGATCCACCTGCCTCGCGGCCTCCCAAAGTGCTGAGATGACAGGTGTGAGCCACCATACCCGGCCCACCATCTTTTTTTCTAGACACATTAGATGTTAATGGTATTTCTGGAGACACAGAAACAGGTGGACAGCTGTTATTCTTCTCATTATTCTTCAAATATAGTTTGCTTACTAACTCCCCTACACACCAAAATACACACACAAACACAGGCTAATCTGAGATCCTAGAACCAAGAAAGATTAAAAATTTTTTCTTTATACTTTTCAGTTTCAAAAAAAATAAGTTAATGTTACCTTTTTAAAAAATTTTCTGAGATAGCATCTCATACTGTTGCCCAGGCTAGAGTGAATGGCACGATCATACCTCACTGCAGCTCAAGCCATCCTTCCAGCCTAGCTTCCAGAGTAGCCAGGACTACAGGCAGACACTACCCACCACACTCAGCTATTTTTGAAACTTTTGGTAGAGATGAGGCCTTGCTATGTTGCCCAGGCTGGTCTCAAACTCTTGGCTTCAAGAGATCCTCCAGCCTCGGCCTCCCAAAGCGCTAGGCTCTAATCTAGTGTGTGAGCCACCACACCCGGCCTAAAGTTAACTTTTTTTTTTTTTTTTTGAGACAGAGTTTTGCTCTGTCACCCAGGCTGGAGTGCAGTGGCACAATCTCAGTTCACTGCAACCTCTGCCTCCCAGGTTCAAGGGATTCTCCTGTCTCAGCCTCCTGAGCAGCTGGGATTATAGGTGTGCGCCACCACGCCCAGCTAATTTTTGTATTTTTAGTAGAGACGGGGTTTCACCATATTGGCCAGGCCGGTCTCGAACTCCTGACCTTGTGATCAGCCTGTCTTGGCCTCCCAAAGTGCTGGGATTACAAGCGTGAGCCACCGCACCCAACAAAGTTAACTTTTTTAAATTGTTTGATGTGGCTGGGTGCAATGGCTCACACCTGTAATCCTAGCACTTTGAGAGGCAGAGGGAGGCAGATCACCTGAGGTCAGGAGTCGGAGACCAGCCTGGGCAACATGGTGAAACCCCGTCTCTACTAAAAAAATACAAAATTTAGCCAGGTGTGGTAGCATGCACCTGTAATCCCACCTACTCGGGAGGCTGAGGTAGGAGAATGGCTTGAACCCAGGAGGCAGAGGCTGCAGTGAGGAGAGATGGCTGCACTGCATTCCAGCCTGGGTGACAGAGTGAGACTCCATCTCAAAAGAAAAAAAAAAGTGACTTGATGCAATTAGCTGGGTATGGTGGAACGTGCCTATAGTCCTACGTACTTGGGAGGCTGAGGTGGGAGGATCGCTTGAGCCCAGGAGTTCAAGGCTGCAGTGAGCTATGATAGTACCACTATACTCCAATCTGGGCAACAGAGCAAGATCCTGTCTCTAAATAGTTACTGGAAAACTGTAACATATCACTCAATGATGAAGACAGTAATAACTTGGGGAAATGCTTACTATATACTAAATGGAAAATAATAAAAATTTGCATATACTAATTCTATTTTATTTTATTTGAGACTGAGTCTAGCTCTAAGGCCCAGGCTAGAGTGCAGTGGCGCAATCACAGCTCACTGCAACCTCTGCCTCCTGGGTTCAAGTCATTCTCCTGCCTCAGCTTCCCGAGTACCTGGGATTACAGGCACCACTACCACGCCCAGCTAATTTTTGTTATTTTTATAGAGACGGGCTTTCCCCATGTTGGCCAGGCTGGTCTTGAACTCCTGACCTCAAGTGCTCTGCCTGCCTCGGCCTCCCAACGTGGTGGGATTACAGGTGTGAACCACCGCGTCCAGCCACATGTAGTAATTTTAGCTGCTTTATTAGAATTAAAATAGGTCTGGGCATGGTAGTTCCTGTCTATAGTTCCAGCACTTTGGGAGGCTGAGGCTGGCAGATGGCTTGAGCCCAGGAGTTCAAGACCAGACTGGGCAACAACATGGCAAAAACCCAGTCCCTATTAAAAATGCAGAATATTAGCTGGCATAGTGGTACCCGCCTGTAGTCCCAGCTACTTGGGAGCCTGAGGTGAGATAATCCACCTGAGCCTGGAAAATCAAGACCCTGTCTCAAAAGAAAAATACATTTCCTTTAATTTTTTCTTTTTTCTTTTTTTTTTTGACAACAATCAAGATTTTCCACCCAGTAACAAAAAATATACTTACTTTAAAGAAAGATAGTTAAAAAGCCTAATAGCATTATTATTATTAGTCATGTTTTTCTACTCCCAAATAGTGATGCAGCTTCCTTTGGAAAATTAAAAAATAAATGTAAATTCTGAAAGTCTTACTTACATGTAATCAATCACCTTTGCTTTTCTCTTCACTATCCTTAGTCCCCCCAAACCTTCCAGAACACGCACCATCAGGTTTACCTGGCCTGGGCCCCTCTCCTCCAGTGCCAATGTCACGGCTAAGCTCTGGCTGTGCTGACTGCAGGAACTTGCCCGTCTAATCCACTAAGACAGGGTCTGCTGAGGTCTCATGTCTATTCCTCCTGATGACCCACATCTGCCATTGGCTTTTATTTAGAATTTCAGTTTTTGAAATACTTTTCAGACAGAGATTTAAATAACAAAACCAAGCAGGTGAAGGGATCTGCCCCTACTTTAGAACCAACACCTTTGTGAGTCAAGTGTTAGCATAATTTTTAAAGCCAGAATATTTCATATTTGCAATGTGACGTGCTCCATGTTGCGCCTCTGCCCTTCATAGCAATGCAGCAGTCCAGGCCTCTCATCCAGACCCCGAGAGTCTAAGGGGGCACTTCAGAGGGGCCCTCAGGACCCCACCGTTATTACACAGTCACTAACAACGACATTCAGGCTGCAAGTTTGCCAACGACAAAATAGGGTATAGGTACTGAAAAATAAATTCCAGTTCTGGTTCTGCAACACAGCAAGAATAATGCTTTCACTAAATCGTTTTTTACTCTGGTCTGCTTAATGTAAAATGGGAATGGTGTTATCTACATGACAGGGCTAAAATGAAAATTAAATCATACAAGCAATCTGAAAGTGCTGTCAGCCTTACAGTGATTCAATTACGATATGTACCTTTGACTAGAACAACCTCAAAAACACAAGGCACCATGGTCACCAAAGCGCACACATGGGGTCCTACCACCAAGCAGCCGCAGGGCAGTCCTGAGTCACCTGGTCACCAGCCATCCAGCACACCTTTGAGCCTCCTGTGCAGCACTGCGTGGACAGGTGGCGCATCTCTCAAACTTCTTAAATCCAAGCCGGCTCCACTGAGGCCCCGGTGTCTTACACAGGGACAGGCATTTGCTAACTTGATCAGCCACCCAAGGATCACAGCTCACCACCAAGACAAAGCAGCATTTTGAGAGAGAGAAGACTGCATGAGGAATTTAAACCAGTTTCACCCACTTTTCCATTTTCCTTTCATTCCTAAGTCCAGGTCAATCCCCAAAATTAAGACTGTGCGAATTCAAAGGGCAACAGAAAGTCCTCAGGCCTTGCTTCCTTTATGCACCGCTCCTATAAGGGGAGCAGGGCACCACTGCAACTGAGAAGGACAAGACCACTAACACCACTGTAGAGCGACGCACGGGCAGAATCTCCCTCCAAAACGACAGGCAGGTAGAGCCTCCACACGTGCTGAGCAGCATGAACCAGGCTGGATTCTAGTTTGAAAGAGACAGATAACAGACAGGTAAACCACGTGGAGTCACAGAGGCTGGGGGCGTACACAGGTACTGAATGGGTTAAGTGTGCCAGAGAGGGCAAGGAGGATGCTGCTTTGCATGGCTGTTGGACATGACCTTGCTAGGGGGCCAACAACATTTAAGCGGCAGGCAGATGGGTAAAAATAACATGACTGTCCTTGTTTGAGATGCTATTTTTTGCAATGGTAACAATGATTAAAATCATACCTTTAGGATTTTGCCTGTGCCTATAATCTTACCAAATCTTACCAAAAAAATAATCTTACCAAAAAAGTGAATCTGATCAAAGCTCTACAACTAGAAGACACATGTTCAATGACCCCCCCACAGAGACAGTGGTGGTACACACAGTCCGGGAAACACTCCAGGACAGACGACCAGGCAGGTCGGTTAGTCTGTCTTTAACAAATAAACTTCAAGGGAAAAAAACAGAAAGCAACCAATGGAGGGAGGATTTCTGGACTAAGTGAAGTGACTCCCTAGGATCATCTCCTTTGTGTCCCCATCACAAGTCAGCTCACTCACCTACCAGACGCTGGCAACTGAGGGAATAGCAGGAATTACAGTGTGTGCTCACAAAGCCCTCAGAAAGCGCTTCTCCAGGGAGTGGGTGTAATAGCCAGGGATGAGCCAGTGAGACACAGCTGCTAAGAGCTTACCTCCGACCCCTGGAACTGAAATCACAACAAGTGCTACTGACTCTCCCAAAGCCTCATTACGTCTCATGCATCAAAAAAAACTTCTGGTCTCTCATTTTCCTCTCCCTTTTCTAACCTTGTTAGCCTAGGGCCTCTTTTTGCTTTTAGGGTGGAGCACAAAATGTAGCACATACTAGGTCAATTGAAAATCATTCAATAGATACACATCTTCAAACATGTTGAGGCCAAACAGGAAGTCCCACTTCGATCATTTCAAAGCCAAACTTTATGCATAACTTTAATCCTAAGACATATGATAGAGTCTTACGAAATGACTGGCATCCATCCAGAAGGCAGATCTACCGGCGAAAGGTGGTGGGGAAATTGAAAATCATGCAGCACACACAACAGAGGAGGCTAAACTCCAAGCACATTTTGTAACGGGCCTGGAAATCCTCATGTTTGGTGGAAGACTCTGCTGTGTGCCATGCCATTTGCACTCCAGTATATACAAATAATTTTTCTTTTTACATTTACTACTGCCAAGTACAATGAATACTATTTGCTCTCCCCAACAGCAAAGCAGGGGTGGGGGTTAGAATTCTGTTACTAGAAAAACTTCAGTGTTTTTATTGCCATTTGCATGTCCAGCCCACTTAAGCAGGACCAGTGACGTCTGACAGCCCTGACGGCTGGAGGCAGTATGATGCTTTGTGGTGGGAAAGCTGGAAGCCCCAGGTTCTAACCCAGACTCTATTTCTTATCACCAGGTGGCCTCCTGTAGGTTTCCTAACTTCTCTCTGCCTACATTTTTTTGTCTGAAAGTGGGGACAGTAATAATCCCCACAGCTCATGCTATGACAATTCCATTAGAATCCAGGCAAGTCCCTTAGAACCATGACCAACATAGTAAATGCTTACTAAATATGACTTGCCATGAAAGCAGGTGTAACATTGTTGCCCTGAAAAAATTTAATTAATGACCAAAAAACTACCTCTTGCCTCACCTGCCACACCTTCTATCCAGTCAGTGAAGTAGGCCCTTTTGCAGAGATCAAAAATATGGGTAGCAGTGGCAACCAGTATAACAGAGGAGTTAATCAGACAGATGTGATACTTTGAAATCTGTGCATCTTGTTCCATGTGCAAGTCTTTATGAGAACATCTGCTTTCATTTCTCCTGGGCAGACTCCTAGGAGTAGAATAAATGGCTGGATCATACTACAGATGTGTGCTGAACATTTCAAGAAAATGCCAGGCCAGGTGCACTGGTACATGACTATAATCTGAGCACTTTAGGAGGCCAAGGCAGGAGGATCGCTTGGGCCCAGGAATTGAAGACCAGCTTGGGTAACATAGTGAGACCCCATCGCTACAGAAACAAACAAACAAAAAAATTAGCCAGGCGTGGTGGTGCATGCCTGTAGTCCCAGCTACTTAGGAGGCTGAGGCCAGAGGATTACTTGAGCCCAGGAGGTCAAGGATGCAGTGAGCTATGATCATCATACCACTGTACTCCAGCCTAAGTGACACAGTGAGACCCGATTTAAAAAAAAAAAAAAAAAACTGCTTTCAAAATGATTATGCTGGGTCACATTCCCAACATCCTATCAGCAATGTGGAGAGTCCCAGCTCCTCACACCTCCACAACGTTGGGTATCACAGCCATTCAAATGTGGGATTTGGCTGTGGTTCTGCATTTCCCAGATGGCTAATTATGTTGACTAACTTTTCAGGTATTTGATTGCTGTCCATACATTCTCTGGTAAAGTGTCTGTTCAAGTCACTTACCTCTTTTTTATTGGATTACCTGTTTTCTTAATATTGTTTTTTGGATTTTTTTTTTGAGACAGGGTCTTGCTCTGTTGTCCAGGCTGGAGTACAGCGGTGTGATCGTGACTCACTGCAGCCTCAACCACCCAGGCTCAAGTGATCCTCCCACCTCAGCCTCCCAAGTAGCTGGTACTATAGACACACACCGCCATGCCTGTTTTTTTTTTTTTTTTTTTTTTTTTTTGAGATAGAGTCTCACTCTGTCACCCAGGCCGCAGTGCAGTGGCGTAATCTCACTCCAACCTCCACTTCCAGGGTTCAAGCAATTCTTGTGCCTCAGCCTCCTTAGTGGCTGGGATTACAGGCATGAGCCACTACGCCTGGCTAATTTTTGTATTTTTAGTAGAGATGGCGTTTCTCCATGTTGGCCAGGTTGCTCTTGAACTGCCAACCTCAGGTGATCCACCTGCTTTGGCCTCCCAAAGTGCTGAGATTACGGCGTGAGCCACCACACCTGGTCGCTAATTTTTTTTTTTAAAGAGACAGGGTCTCACTTTATTGCCAAGGATGGTATTGAACGCCTAGCTTCAAGCAATCCTCTTCCCAAAGTGCTGAGATTACAGGTATGAGCCATGGTACCCAGCCAAAATTGAGTTTTGAGAGTTCTTTACATATTCTGAATAATAGTCGTCTAAAAGACATTTGCTAATATTTTCTACCAGTCTATGGTTTGTCTTTCATTCTCTGTGTTTTCCAGGAAACACAAGTTTTAAATTTTGATAAAGTCCAATTTATAAATGTTTTCTTTTATGGATTCTATCTTTGATGTTATATCTAAAAAAGGTTTGCTTAATTCAAAATCTCAACAATTTTTCTAATTTTAGGTTTTATATTTAGGTATATGATCCATTTTGAGTCAATTTTTTTTTTTTTTTTTTTGAGACAGAGTTTCATTCTGTTATCAGGCTGGAGTGCAGTGGCATGACCTCCACTCACTACAACCTCCGCCTCCCGGGTTCAAGTGACTCCCCCGCCTCAGCCTCCCGAGTAGCTGGGACTACAAGCACCTGCCACCACACCAGGCTGATTTTTTTTGTATTTTAGTGGAGACAGGATTTCACCATGTTGGCCAGGATGGTCTTGACCTCCTGACCTTAGGTGATCCACTCACCTCGGCCTCCCCCAACTGCTGGGATTATAAGCGTGTGCCACCGCACCCAGCCTCAGTTATATGGTATCAAGTTTTCTTTTGGCTTAAGAATATCCAATCGTGGCCGGGCACGGTGGCTCACCCCTATAATCCCAGCACTTTCGGAGGCTGGGGTGGGTGGATCACCTGAGGTCAGAAGTTCAAGACCAGCCTGACCAACACGGAGAAACCTCATCTCTATTAAAAATACAAAAATTAGCCAGGTGTGGTGGTGGGTGCCTGTAATCCCAGCTATACTGGAGGCTGAAACAGAATTGCTTGAACCAGGGGAGGAAGAAGTTGCAGTGAGCTGAGATCGTGCCACTGCACTCCAACCTGGACAACAGAGCAAAACTCCATCTCAAATAAATAAATAAATCCTACTGTTCTGGACCCTAATTGTTACTCAATTTTGCTTTTTAATTTAAAATTATTTCAAACTTCAAAGAGTTGCAAGAATAATATAAAAAAACTGTGTACCCTCACTCAGACTCACTAACTACAAACATAGCTTCATTGCTCCCACTTTATACAAACAAAAAGGGATTTTTTTTTCTGAATAATGTTCCCCTTACTTTTTTCTGTATCATACACTGTTATTTCAACTAAGATTTGATTTGAAAAAAGGGCTCTCCTGCTTTCTAATGAAAAAAGCTGGAGAAGTACTGCCCTCGTTCAGAAGGTAAATCCTCATCACTGGGACCCTAAGCCTTCTTGTTCAACAATAAATGGAAGCTTTTTTTGAGGATCACTTTGTTTTGAAAACCAACTTTGGCTTAAAAGAGACAGAAAAAACTAACAAAAACCAGGGTACTGGCCAGGCATGACGGTATGTGTCTACAGCCTCAGCTACTCAAAAGGCTGAAGTGAGAAAACCCCTTCTGTGGAGACAGCCCAAATATCCACTGCGTATAACCCCAGGAGTTAGAATCCAGCCTGTGCAACATGGCAAAACCCTATCTCTTTAAAAACAAACAAACCCACCAGGGTATTTAAAAAACAAACTCTGAAGAAATTTATAAAGCTGATGAGAATCAAAATATCAAAATTACCTTAATTCAGAAGGGCTTCTGGTCTGGTCTCCAAAACATGTAAACTTGTCTGAAACAAACAGAAAAGGCTATATTTGTATTGCACTCAGGTTGTGAATAAAATATTCCATTTTGCTAGTAGTTACACTTTACGCAACAAAATGTAACTATTAGCAACACATAAATCTACCCCTTCTCTATTACTATTTCCCCCCCAAAATTGCTTTATTTAGTACTACTGTCATATTTTGTTTCTCGGTGTGGGAACAAAATAAGAAATCTGATTTCAAGTTCTTTAAGAATCCTTAGAAATGCCCCAGGGAAAACACCCTGAATTAAACTGAAAAGTATGGGGATAAAGGTTAGAATCCTGTTACTAGAAAAATTACAGTAACAATTTAAAAACTAATGCAGGCTGGGCCCAGTGGCTCACCCTGTAATCCATCACTTTGGTAAGCTAAGGTAGGTAAATCACCTGAAGTCAGGAGTTCAAGACCTACATGGCCAACACGGTGAAACCCCATCTCCACTAAAAATACAAAAAAAATTAGCCAGGTGTTGTATCACACGCCTGTAATCCCAGTTACCTGGGAAGCTGAGACAGGAGAACTGCTTGAAGCCAGGGAGGGGAGGTTGCAGTGAGTCAAGATTAACGCCACTACACTCCAACCTGGGCAACAGAGCAAGACTCTGTCTCAAAACAAAAACACAAAACAGGCTGGGTGTGGTGGCTCACACCTGTAATTCCAGCCTTTGGGAGGCCAAGGCAGGCACATCACCTGAGGTCAAGAGTTCGAGACCTGCCTGGCCAAGATGGTGAAGCCCTGTCTCCACTAAAAATTTTAAAAATTAGCCAGGGTGATAGCAGGCACCTGTAATCCCAGCTACTCCAGAGGCTGAGGCAGGAGAATCACTTGAACCCAGGAGGCAGAGGTTGCAGTGAGCAGAGATCACGCCACTGCACTCCAGTCCAGGTGACAGAGCAAGACTCTGTCTCAATAAACAACCCACCCTCTCTCCCGCCCTCCCTCCCTCATGCAATTCAACAAACTTCGAAGATTATGCTTGGCATGACAGTGGAGAGCATTTCATCTGAAATCTCAAAGAAGCCACTAGATAACTACTTTCTGAGTCCTGGCAAGTCTACTTCGGGACACTGCCAGTCCCTACCTGTCCTTCTCCTGCTGATGTGGTCCTATCTAGTGCCTGGCCTTGGTGCCCAGGAAGGTGGCTAGAATGGTGACAGAGATCACAAGAGAGGTTTCTGACTCTTCTTGACACACTTCAGGTGGAATGAAAATATGTCTAATTCTAGATTTCTTCTGATTTCAGAACATTTATTTGTTTGGAGACGGAGTCTCACTCTGTCACCCAGGCTGGAGTGCAGCAGCACGATCTCAGCTCACTGCAACCTCTGCCTCCCAGGTTCCAGAAATTCTCCTGCTTCAGCCTCCCATGTAGCTGTGATTACAGGTGGTCACCACCACGCCAGCTAATTTTTTTCCTATTTTTAGTAGAGATGGGAGTTTCACCATCTCGGCCAGACTGGTCTCAAACACTTGACCTCAGGTGATCTGCCAGCCTTGGCCTCCCAAAGTGCTGAGATTACAGACGTGAGCCACTATGCCTGTCCTAATTTCAGAACATTTAAAGATGCTTTTGTAATCACTCCCTCAAATTAAACTATATGAAAAGACCACTTGTGGAGGTTTCACTGGTCACCACTGCCTATTTATTAATTCAGTGTCTTGCAAGTCTGCAAACTCACATGCACACATCTAGTCTGGTGTCAGGAGATGAATCAACAAGCTGAAACATCTCCCCGTTGAACTGTGAGTTCTAATTCATTTACTTCAAGTAGTTTCGTTTTGCAATTATGCTGCTTATGTACAAGCAGGCACATGCTTTTCTGGCAGTAAAAGTGGGTGTGGAAGGAAAACAGTTTGGCAGTTCCTCAAAAAATTACACAAAGAATTATTCCATAACCCAGCAGTTCTACTCCTAGGTATATTCCCAAAAGAACTGAAAGCAGAGACTCAATGGATGTACACATTATGTTTTTAGCAGCAGTACTGAGTAGCCAAAAGAAGGTAGAGATAGCCCAAATATCCACTGCGTATGAATGGATAAAATGTGGTCTATCCAAACAATGGAATATTATGCAGCTGTAAAGATAAAGGAGGCCAGGCGTGGTGGGTCACGCCTGTAATCCCAGCACTTTGAGAGGCTGAGGTGGGTAGATCACCTGAGGTCAGGAGTTCGAGACCAACCTGGCCAACATGGCAACACCCTGTCTCTCTTAAAAATACAAAAACTAGCTGGGCATGGTGGCGTGTACCTATAATCACAGCTATTGGGGAGGCTGAACCAGGAGAACTACCTGAACAGGGAGGCAGAAGTTGCAGTGAGCCTAGATTGTGCCACTGTACACCAGCCTGGGCACAAAGCAAGACTGTCTCAAAAAAAAAAAAAAAAAGAAAGGAAGCCCTGGTCCTGTCTGTGCTGTGACATGGACAAACCTCACCAACTATGGTATGTGACAGGTGCCATACACAAAAGGCCACATAGATACAACCTTATTTATGTGAAATATCCACAACACACAAATCCAAACAGACACAATGCAGGGGTTACCGGGGCTCCGTGTGTGTGTATGTATGTGCACGTGTGTGGTGCAGTGGACAGTTATTTAATGGGTATGGGGTTTACTTTTGGGGTGATGAAAATGTTGTGGAATTAGGTAGAGACAGTGGTTGCAAAACATTGTAAATGTACTCAATGGCACTAAACTGCTCACTTTAAAAAGGTTTAATTTTATGGTATGGAATTTCACCTCAGGAAAAAGCTGGGTGTGAAAGTTGGTGAACAAACTATCCCAGATTTCATGAAGCCTCACTCCAGGGCAAGGTCCTATTAGCATACCCAAAAGATGCCATCAAATCAAGTTTCAAAGCATGGGTCTCAACCTCCGTACAACAAACATTTTAGGCAGGGGTGTTTGTGTGTCCCCAGAGGTGTGTTGGTGTGTCCTCAGGGGTGTGTCCTCAGTGGTGTTTGTGTGTCCCCGGGAGTGTGTGTGTGTGTCCTTAGTGGCGTGTGTGTCCTTAGCGGTGTGTTCCCAGGGGTGTGTGTGTACTCAGTGGCTTGTGTGTCCTCAGCGATGTGTGTCCCCAGGGATATGTGTGTATGTCCTTAGCGATGTGTGTCCCCAGGGGTGTGTGTGTGTCCCCAGGGGTATGTGTCCCCTCAGCGATGTGTGTGTCCCCAGGGGTATGTGTGTATGTCCTCAGCGACGTGTGTGTCCCCAGGGGTATGTGTGTCCTCAGCGATATGTGTCCCCAGGGCGATGTGTGTGTCCTCAGCGATGTGTGTCCCCAGGGGGATGTGTGTGTGTCCTCAGCGATGTGTGTGTCCCCAGGGGTATGTGTGTCCTCAGCGATGTGTGTGTGTCCTCAGCGATGTGTGTCCCCAGGGGGATGTGTGTGTGTCCTCAGCGATGTGTGTCCCCAGGGGGATGTGTGTGTGTCCTTAGCGATGTGTGTGTCCCCAGGGGTGTGTGTGTCCCCTGTAGGATATTTGGCAGCATGCTAATAGCGCTCCTTTCCCCAGCTTTAACAGTCGCCAGGTGTCCCCTGAGAAGCAATACTGACCCCAGTAGAGAACTGCTTGTTTAACTGTCACAATTACCTCAACCACTAAACATAAATCTTTCCAAGTATTTTCCATATCAAGGGACAGGTAGGAAAAGAAATACTACTCAGAAAAAAATATACATAGTCCACTCTATTTTGTCATTATTAATTATGTTTTTGAGACAGGGTCACCCTACGTCAGTCAGACTGGAGTACAGTGGCGTAATCACGGCTCACTGCAGCTTTGATTTCCTGGACTCGGGTGATCCTCCTGCCTCAGCCTCCTGAGTAGCTGGGACCACAGGCGCGCACCACCATGCCCAGCTGATTAAAACAAACAAACAATTATTTGTAGACATGGGGTCTTGCCATGTTGCACAGGCTGGTCTTGAACTCCTGGGCTCAAACGATCCTTGCAGCTCGGCCTTCCAAGGTGCTGGGATTGCAGGCATGAGCCACTGCACCCAGCTGCTCTATTTCAGTGCCTAGATTGCCCTGTGGCTCAAATCATGACTCATGCTTGGAGTAAGGATGATAAAAGTGCTAGCAAATCACCTTATCCCAGACTCACATGGAGAGCTGTCTGGACCCATTTCTGACTAAAAACCAGATGACCCAAATGTGTGCTCTTTTTCTGACTATCCAGCTCATAGAACCACACACTAAGGACAAGACTACTAGTCCCACGATAATGTAACCCTAAACCAGCAGCACCACCCTTAAACAAAATCAGGAGCTGGGCTCACACCTGTAATCCCAATGCTTTAGGGGGCCGAGGCAGGACGACCGATGAGGCCAAGAGTCCAGGACCCACCCAGGCCACACATGCAGTCTCTATTTAAAAACTTAAGGCGAGGGCCTGGCGCGGTGGTTCATGCCTGTCATCCCAGCACTTTGGGAGGCCGAGGTGGGCGGATCACGAGGTCAGCAGATCGAGACCATCCTGGCCAACATGGTGAAACCCCGTACTAAAAATACAAAAAAAATTAGCTGGGTATGGTGGCGTGTACCTATAATCCCAGGTAGCTACTCGGGAGGCTGAGGCAGGAGAATTGCTTGAACCCAGGAGGCAGAGGTTGTAGTGAGCCGAGATCGCGCCACTGCACTCCAGCCTGGTGCCTGGTGACAAAGTGAGACTCTGTCTCAAAAAAAACAAAAAAAAAACAAAAAAAAAACAAACTTAAAGCAAAACCCCATCTCTACTAAAAATACAAAAATAGCCATGCGTGACGGCACGCACCTGTAATTCCAGCTACTTGGGAGGTTGAGGCAGGAGAACTGCTTGAACCTGGGGGACAGGTTGCAGTGAGCCGAGACTGCACCGCTGAACTCCAGACTGGGTGAAAGAGCAAGACTCCACTTAAAAAAACAAAGAAACAACAAAAAAAAAACCACCTTAAAAACTAGCCGGGCATGTTAGTCCCAGCTACTTGGGAGGCTGAAGCGGGAGGATTGCTTGAACCCAGAAGATAGAGACTGCAATAAACTATGACTGCACCACTGTACTCCAGCCTGGGCAACAGAGCAAACCCTGCCTCTAAAAAACAAAATCAACAAAAAACAAAAAGATTAACAGGAAAAATAAATTCTTGTGTTCTATTACACACAGTAGGGTAACTATAATTAGTAATAATGTATTGTGTATTTTAAGATAGTGAAAAGAGAGAACTTGGAATGTGATCAGCAAAAAGAAATGATAAATGTTTAAGTGAATAGATACACTAATTACCCTGATAGATTGGATCCTTATATAATATATACATGCAGTGAAACATTACACTGTACTTCATAAATGTATAATTATGTGTCAATTTTAAATAAAATATATCTTAAAAGGAAAAAGGCTGGGCGCAGTGGCTCACGCGCATAATCCCAGCACTTTGGGAGGCCAAGGCGGGCAGATCACGAGGTCAGGAGATCAAGACCATCCTGGCTAACATGGTGAAACCCCATCTCTACTAAAAATACAAAAAATTAGCCGAGCGTGGTGGCGTGCACCTATAGTCCCAGCTACCTGGGAGGCTGAGGCAGGAGAATAGCTTGACCCCAGGAGGCGGAGGCTGCAGTGAGCAGAGATCACACCAATGCACTCCAGCCTGGGCGACAGAGCAAGACTCCATCTTAAAAAAAAAAAAAAAAAAAAAAATGGAAAAAATAAAATAATTCAGATCACTGGTTTACAAGAGTAAATACAAATTTATCATCAATTTAACAAGCAAACCAAGTTACATATGGAACTTTTTAAATGCTGAAATAAACACACCCCACAACACAGCTTTTAGGCCCTCTCTCTGGCCCAGCAGTGGTCTGGTCTGGGTGTGAGCCCTGCTGTCCTGTCTTCTGTGGGCAAGTCAGCCTGTACACACCTGCACCGTGCAAAGCTTATAGACCATTCCTTCCTGTGAAGGGGAAGGGCCTGCAGCACATGCCACCACACCATTTCAGGAGCCTCCTGGCTACATCTCGAACTCTAGTCTTTAAAGTCTGATACCTCAGCTTTATTTTAAAGACTTTTATGGGTCAAATCCCCTCAATACCCATGCTGCAAACCTATACTTTTGAGTGCCTATATCTTAAGACAGTATGCCAGATGCTGAAGACACAAGTCTACAAAACAGACTCTGTTAGCTACCCACCTGAATCTTACATTCAGTGGAGAGTGTGAAAAATTCTATAATGTGAAGAGGGGAACAAAGACAGAGATACTCCACCAATACAAATTAAACTAATAAAAACCAAGAAGGACTAGTCTCATTTGGTTCTACGTGATTCGTGCAAAACCCTGGAACTACATCAGAATGGCTCTCAGACTCTCAGACCTGGGAATAGAGCTGAAGCACGATGTACAGGCTGGGCCCAATGAGACCATGTTCTCTGAAGATCAGAGGAAAGTGAAGAGCCAGTGTGGGTTCCATCAGGTCCCGCCTCCCAGTCCAGAGCAGCGAAGCCACTTACCCAAGGAAGGATCAGTGTGCAGATGGGTAAATATTTTTTTTAAGGTGGTGCTGTAGTGGATACCGAGCCATTCTCAGTGACTGCGAGCGCCCTGGCTCACTTAGCCAAGCACCCAGCAGTAGGTGGCCTATTTTCATGGTTGCATTAGGTTAAAATCCTTAGGAGATTTCCAAAGATGGAATTACTATGTCAAAGCTTAGGTACTCTTGTCCAGGTGCGGTGGTGGCTCATGCCTGTAATCCCAGTACTTTTAGAGGCCCAGGCAAGCAGATCAGCTGAGATTAGGAGTTTGAGACCAGCCTGGCCAATATGGTAAAACCCTATCTCTGCTAAAAATGCAAAAATTAGCCAGGCATGGTGGCTGGTGCCTGTAATCTCAGCTACTCGGGAAGCTGAGGCAGGACAATCACTTGAACCCAGGAGATGGAGAGGTTGCAATAAGCTGAGATCATGCCACTGCACTCCAGCCTGGGCGACAGAACAAGACTCTATCTCTAAATAAATAAATAAATAAATAAATAAATAAATAAATAAATAAGAGTTTGTCAACCAAGTGGGTGACAGCCTTGAACAGCTCACTACAGCCTCAAACTCCTAGGCACAAGCCACCCTCTTGCCTCAGCCCCCTAAATAGCAAGGATTCAGACACATGCCACATCTGTACCTGACTAAATTTTTTGTTTCTTTGTTTCTGGAGAAACAAAGAAACAAATGGTCTCAAGCCATCCCCCTGCCTTGGCCTCCCAAAGTGCTCAGATTCTAGGCATGAGCCACCAGTTCCAGCTGAAAGTGAAGGACTTAAAACTAGAGAATTTAATGCCAGCAAAGAGTGGCTTATCAGTTTAGAAAGAGGGTTGGCTTAAAAAATGTTAACATTAGAGGATAAGCTGTTTCTGCCAACCAAGAAGCACCAGAGTTCCCAGATGCCATGAAGAAGGTCATTGAGGAAAAGAATATCTGCCTGAATAGGTTTTTAATGCAGACAAAAGTGCCCTATTCTGGAAAAACTGCCACAAAGGACACTTAATAGTAAGGAAGAGAAGCGAGCCCCAGCACTGAAGACTGGCAGGGAGAGGCCAACTCTCCTGTTCTGTGCAAATGCAGTCAGGTCTATCGTCAGGACTACTCTTTTCTATAAAGCTGCTAACCCCTGAGCCTTGAAGGGTAAAAGACAAACACCAGCTGCCAGTCACTTGGTTGTGCAAAAAGACTGGGACAACAAAATCTCTTTTTCTGGATTGGTTCCATCAATGTTCTTGGTCTGTAGTTGGGAGGTACCTTGCCAGTAAGGGACTGCCTTTTAAAGTGCTTCTGTTATTGGGCAATGCCCCTGGCCACTCAGAGTTCAATACTGAAGGCACTGAAGTGGTCTACTTGCCTCCAAACGCAGCGCCTCTCCTTCGGCCTCTACATTAGGGGGTCATAGAACCTTTAAGGCTCATGACACACAGTACTCTATGGAAAGAATCGTCAGTGCTATGAAAGAGAATCCCAATAGACAGAACGTACTCTAAGTATAGGAAGATTATAGCACTGAAGATGCCAAGGTTGTTACAGAAAAGGCTGTGAAGGCCATGAAGCCTGAAACAATCAATTCCTGCTGGAGAGGAGGACTATGTCCAGATGCTGTGCCTGACCTCACAGGACTTCTGAGAGCCAATCAAGGAAATCATGAAAAGATTGTGGATATGCTTTTAAAAGGTCAGGGGTGGGTAAGGAATGTAACATATGGATCCTGGAGAAATTCAAGAGCTATTATACACCACACCAGAGGAATTAACAGAAGACACCTTGACAGATGTCAATGCTTCCAAAGCGGTGCCAGATGATAAGGAAGCAGCAGTGCCAAAAACACGTGGACACAGGGCAATCTGGCAGCGAGTCCCATTACCCAAGGCTCCCCATTACCTTGACTTCTTTAGGACACAGACCTTTCACGATACAGGAACTAAAACTAGAGCACACATTAGAAGGGTGGTACCATACGGAAACCTTTTTAGATAAACGAAAAAGGTCAGAAATTATGTACTTCAGTAAAGTTCCACCAAGTATGCCTGTCTCACCTACCTCCCCTTCCACCTCCTCCACCCAAGACAGCAAGACCAACCCCATCTCTTCCTCCTCCTCAGCCTCAACCTGAAGATGAGGAGGAACATCTTTACGAGGGATCTACTTTGATTCAATAAATAGCAAATGTATTTTCCTCTTTCTTATGATTTTCTTAATGTTTTCTCTGGCTTGCTTTATCACAATATATAATTTACAAAACAAAACATATCTGTTGACTGCTATCAGTAAGGCTTCCAGTCAACAGTAGGCTATTAGTAGTTAAGGTTTTGGGAGGCAAGTGATACAAAAATTTTGACTGCACAGCTGATGGGCACCCCTAATCCCTATGTTGTTTAAGGCTCACGATATTTCTTCCCTTCCACCCTTTGTAACACAATTGTCTAGCATTTTATTTCTACATGTTTTTTGAAGACTGCATTGGTCTTTGTTCCTAGTTCCTCAGAAGGAACTTCAAAAACTACGGGATGTTCCAGAGTGACAGGCGTCTCTTTGTTATTCATGAGCCTCCATGTTTTGACTAAGAGATGAGCTGACTCAAGCTACAAGCTGGTTACCAGAAAGACTAACCATGAGATTAGACAGTTGGGGTTTGAAACCATTCTGATTGGGGTGGAGAGGGGCTAGAGACTGTGTTCAATCAATTGTGCCCAAGTAACAAAGCCCCACTAAAAATTCTCAACACCAAGGCTCAGGGGAGCTTCCTGGTTAGCGGCTCGCTGAGCCTGGTTTGTCGGGAGAGTGACTCCATGGGGAGGAGGCTTGGAGGATCTGTGTTTGAGACTCTCCTAGGCCTTGCTATATCCATCTCTTCATTTGGCTGGTCTGATTTATATTCAACTAGATAGCACCAGAAGAGAACTACAGTGTGATGGGATCCATTTCTGCCTGAAGAACTTCCTCCATCTCACAGGGCAGACCTACTGGCAATGAACTCCACAGATTTGTCTAAAAAAAGTCTTTTTGTGGCACTAGGTCTCGCTCTGTCGCCCAGGCCACAGTGCAGTGGCACAATCTTGGCTCACTGCAGCCTCAACCTTCCAGGCTCAAGCGATCCTCCCACTTCAGTCTACTGGGTAGCTGAGACCACAGACACTGGCTGAACACCTAGGGCTATTTTTTTTTTGTAGAGATGAAGTCTCACTATGTTGCCCAAGCTGCTCTCAAATTTCTGGGCTCAAGTGAGTCTCCCACCTCAGTCTCCCAAAGTGCTGGGATTACAGGCATGAACCACAACGCCCGGCCTGTATGAAATATTCTTTTTCTGGCTACAATTAAAACTTTCTCTTTGACTTTCAGCAGTTAGACTACAGTACCTAAGTGTTGAGGGTTTTTTGTTTGTATTTATGGTGCTTAGAGTTCTCTGAACTCCACAGACCTCTGGTTTGTTGTCTTTCACTAATGGAAAATTCTCAACCATTAGCTCTTCAAATACTTCTTCTGCCCCATTTTCTTCCTAGGGCTCCAATGTGTATTAGACAGTTTGTTATCATCCTACAACTACTAAATACTGGCTTTTTTTTTTTTTTTTTTTTTGAGATGGAGTCTCGATCTGTTGCTTAGGCTGGAGTATAATGGCGTGATCTGGGCTTACTGCAACCTCCACCCACTGGGTTCAAGTGATTCTCCTGCCTCAGCCTCCTGAGTAGCTGGGATTATAGGTGCCCACCACCACAACCAGCTAATGAGACAGGGTTTCACCATGTTGGCCAGGGAGGTCTCAAACTCCTGACCTCAGGTGATCCACCTACCTCAGCCTCCCAAAGTGCCGGGATTACAGGCATGAGCCACCGTGCATGCCCTAAATACCATGTTTGCTCTGGTTTATTTTTTTCCGCTTGTTTCATTTTGGATTTCTATTGACCTAACTTCAGTTTTACTGATTCTTTATTCAGCTGTGCTAAGCCAATCTGCTGATAAAACTCACTGAACAAATTATTCATCTATGAGGGTTTTTTAAATCTCTAACATTTCTGTTTAACTTTTTCTAGAGTTTCTGCCTCCTGAAATTCTCAATCTTTTCATGAATGATGCATGCTGTACGCCTTTCTCACTCAATCTTTCACCCCATCAATCTTAGTCATTTTAAGTCTCTGGCAGTTCTAACATCCGGGTCATCTCTGAGTTGGCTTCCCTTTATTTCTCTCTTAACCGGAAATCATTTTTTGTGTATCTCATAATTTTTTTGTGGAATATTAGAGGATGGCAACAGAAAACTAAATTAAGCAGTACCTGCACTCAGAATTGAGTATACCTCTTTTTCTGCTGAGCCACTAGTGTGTGGGGATAAGTGGTTAATTAAATGTAGTCTTCAGTTGGGTTTGGATTTGGTTATCCTCAGGGGAAGGCTGCCTTAAACTTCATGGCACCATAGTAGTTTTCTCAAAAAATACTGGCCAAAGAGGAAAACCTCACTACTCATACCTAGTGGAGGACAGAAAGAACAAAGGCAGAAAAGCAAGCCACACAACTTCTTCTGAAAATACAGATTCACATGAAGATACAGTCTTGCAGCCTCCCATGAGGACAAGCCTTCACTTTATTTTGGCAGTAGAGTGAATGTCTGTTAAAGAGACATTCACTTTACTGGAAAAAAAAAAATCAACATATTGTGATTGAATATATAAAAAGAGATGTCAAATGTCTCACGCTTGTAATCCCAGCGCTTTGGGAGGCCGAGGCGGGCAGATCACGAGGTCAAGAGATCGAGACTATCCCGTCCAACATGGTAAAACCCTGTCTCTACTAAAAATACAAAAGTTAACGGCCTGGTGGCATGCGCCTGTAGTCCCAGCTACTCGAGATGCTGAGGCAGGAGAATCGCTTGAACTCTGGAGGCGGAGGTTGCAGTGAGCCGAGATGGCATCACAGCACTCCAGCCTGGTGACAGAGCAAGATGCCACCTCTAAAAAAAAGAAAAAGAGAGGGATGCCAAATGTTAGGAGCCAGGTGTGGTGGCTCATGCCGATAATCCCAGGGGAGGATCACTTGAGGTCAGGAGTTTGAGACCAGCCTGGGCAACATAAAAAGATCCCATCTCTCGGGCCGGGCGCGGTGGCTCACACCTGTAATCCCAGCACTTTGGGAGGCCGAGGCGGGCGGATCACGAGGTCAAGAGATCGAGACCATCCTGGCCAACATGGTGAAACCCCGTCTCTAGTAAAAATACAAAAAAATAGCCGGGCATGGTGGCACGTGCCTGTGGTCCCAGCTACTCGGGAGGCTGAGGCGGAAGAATCGCTTGAACCCAGGAGGCGGAGGTTGCAGTGAGCTGAGATTGCGCCACTGCACTCCAGCCTCGCGACAGAGAGAGACTCCATCTCAATTAAAAAAAAAAAAAAGATCCCGTCTCTCAAATTTTTTACAAAATTAGTCAGGCATGCTGGTACATACCCATAGTCCTAGCTATTCCAGAGACTAAGGAGGACTGGTTGAGCCCAGGAGTTCAAGACAGCAGCGAGCCACTGCACGTCAACCTAGGCAACAGAATAAGACTCTTTTTTTTTTTTTTGAGATGGAGTCTCGCTCTGTCGCCAGGCTGGAGTGCAGTGTCATGATCTCAGCTCACTGCAACCTCCACCTCCCGGGTTCAAGCAATTCTCCTGCCTCAGCCTCCCTAGCAGCTAGGATTATAGGCGCCTGCCACCACGCCCAGCTAATTTTTTATGTATTTACCTATTTTTTTTTAGTAGAGACAGAGTTTCACCACGTTGGTCAGGCTGGTCTTGAACTCCTGACCTTGTGATCTGCACGCCTCAGCCTCCCAAAGTGCTGGGATTACAGGCGTGAGCCACCTCACCCGGCCGACTCATCTCTTAAAAAAAAAAAAAGTGAATGTCTTGTGTGCCTTGCCATGTACACAGGTTCTCAGCCCATTCCAAGTGGAGTGCAATTGACAGGTCTACCGTACACTCAGGGGCCAGCAACAGCAGCCCCTCAACCTGCTCTCACCAACCCAGCCCCATATCTGCCACACCCAGTCACACCCCCTTCTGAACCCTCCACTGGTTCTTTCGTGGTCCTTCTACCAACTCGAGGATCTATTCCTTATTCCCTTTCCCTGAATGCACCCCAGTTCCTAGAAAGCTCTACGCGCTGCAGTGCTCTGAGGGTTCAATCCTTTCAGATTCCACCAGTGTAAAGTGAGCCTCAGCGCCCCTTTCCTTTCCAAACTCATCGGCAGTCCCTCCCAGCTCTCTTGCAGCAGACTCAAGCCTCCATTCCCTCCCTTTCCCTCCCGCCCCTGTGCTCCACCCCCACTGCTGCAGTCTCCTGCGGGCTCACCATCTCTGCCTAGCCCATTACTAATCTGCTTCTCTATCCCACCTCTTTTCCACTTCAATCCATCTTAAACAGCACTGCCTGATTTATCTTTCTGAAGGACAGCTCTGACATGTGACTCCTCCGCTCAAAAGTCTTCAAATATTCCTCCTACGGAAAAAAATCAAACTTTTTAGCCTGGCCTAATTTAAAGCTCTTACCAACTGTATTCCCAGGTACTCATCCCCAGGGAGTCAAGTAAGCCTAGAGAGGGCCAAACACATGGGCACGAACACCCCAGGCGACTGTGGTAGTCTCTGCCAAACTCCGACCACTAGTCTCTTAAAGAGAAATCCTAGAAACATGAACATATTTTTGCATTACAGAATGAGAGCCAATCTTTAAAGATAAAATATCTCCCCACCGGGCAAGAAAAACGACATGCTTCTAGGTTGGGCACGGTGGCTCACACCTGTAATCCCAACACGTTGGGAGGCCAAGGCAGGTTGACCACTTGAGGTCAGGAGTTCGAGACCAGTCTGACCAACATGTTGAAACCCTACCTCTACTGAAAATACAAAAATTAGTTGGGCATGGTGGCTCTTGCCTGTAATCCCAGCTACTTGGGAGGCTGAGGCAGGAGGATCGCTTGAACCTGGAAGGTGGATGTTGCAGTGAGCTGAGATCATGCCACTGTACTCCAGCCTGGGTGGCAGAGTGAGACTCCATCTCAAAAATAAAAATAAAAGGACCTGCTTCCAAAACTTAGCTTATTTCCTGTAAAAAACTGCAAAACACATAAAGTACTCTGAGTTGGAAATGTTTTTATAACCCATATTCTAAATCATGTGTGCTTCAGAAAGAGAACTGGAAGGAAACAGGAATAAGAGAAACTATGTCTTCAGGCCATTCAGAATGACACAGTGCTCTGTAAAGCTCAGCTAATGTCTGGGTTTGTTATGTGGTTGGTCACTGTGAGAAAAGCATTTTGTAAGACTACTCTGGCGCCAGGCGCCAGTTTAAGCCAGAGTGAAGTAAGCACAGATATTTACTTGGAGTCTGAGTACATAGATAGCCATATTATACAACAACATGAAAACAGGATGAAAGTTTCCATTGTTGATGAAACATTTAACAATAAAGTGGCCTCAAGATCTGGGTTTGTATTTGCGTGGCTGCATTCATTCACTCCACAACGACCTGCCCATCTCCAATCATGTGCCGGCACCACAGCTCAGGGGAGTCCACAGGAAACAAGACACAGCACTTGCTGTTCCGGAGCTTGTTTGTTGGTCGAGGAGGCATTAAGCAAACAGTGCAAGTCTCTATTTTGATACATCGACTGCTATCCATTGCTAAGGAAACAGAAAACTGGGTAAGAAGGGGAGACAGGTGAGATGGGGAGGTCTTTCTCAGAAGGTGGCCAGAGAAGGCCACTCTGATGTGGAGAAATCTGAACAGAGTGCCAAGGAGAAGGTGAGCAGGTACAAAGTCCCTAAGATTCCGACTTATTCCTACTAGTCAAGATTTCCTACCTGCTGAAACACTGACAAAGCTTGCCACTTCTATCTCTGGACGTGAGAGGCAAATTAACTTTCTTGTCTCCATCCTGGAAAGTTTAGTCCAACTGCTATCCCTCTCTTAAAACTCTGACAGTACAAACAAGCTCAGCCATAAAAAAAGGTAGAGGAAGGGGACCATACTGAAGCAGCAGAAACACAGCAAGATGCACTCACTACAAAACCTGTTTTAAGGAAGACAGATACATCTCCTGTTAGTCCCAGACTTTCCATCCTAAGTAAGCTTTTAAGCTGGGCATATTGGCTCAGACCTGTAATCCCAACTACTTGGGAGGGCTGAGGCAGGAAGACTGCTTAAGCTCAGGAGCTGGAGGCCAGCCTGGACAATATAGTAAGATGTCATGTCTTTAAAAAAAATTTTTTTAAGTGCAGTGGCTCACACCTATAATCCCAGCACTTTGGAAGGTTGAGGCTGTGGATTACCTGAAGCCAGGAGTTCCAGACCAGCCTGGCCAACATGGTGAAATCTCATCTCTACTAAAAATTTTAAAATTAGCTGGGTGTGGTGGCGAGCGCCTGTAATCCCAGTGACTTGGGAAGCTGAGGCAGAAGAATTTCTTGGACCTGGGAGGTGGAAGCTGCCGTGAGCCGAGATCACACCGACTGCACCCCAACCCGGGCGACATAGCAAGACTCCATCTCAAAAAAAAAAAGAAACCCTAATTCCATCCAAGTTAATGGTCAATGACTAAAAAGCAAGCAAAACAGTAACCCCCATAACAGGAATAATAAATACCAGGTCATGGTTTTCAAGTGAGGAAAGTACATCAGAGTAACCTGGGGAAAGAAAGACACCTGGTGTTTGCTTCCTTGGCAATTTCAAGGAGGCGGTGGCTATACAGGGTCTACAGAACTAGACGCTATGACGTTCTTAACCTAAAAATGAAGTGACAGTGCTGATTTGAGGAAGAGAAGCCGGGAGGCTCAGGGCAAAGCCCTCTCACTTTTCACAACTGTGTTTCTCAGGACTCATGGCGTAAAGCAGCCTCCCAAATACTTTTTAAATCAATGGACTTTCTTCTTCTTCTCCCTTTTATGTTTTTTTAAGAGATGGGGTCTTGCTGTGTCACCCAGGATAGAGTGCAGTGGCACCATCACAGCTCACTGCAGCCTCAAACTCCTGGGCACAGGCATCCTCCCATCTCTGCCTCCTGAGTAGCTGGGACTACAGGCACATGCCATCACATCTGACCAATTTTTATATTTTCGGAGATGGGTCTCATTATGTTGCCCAGGCTGTTTTCAAACTCTCAGCCTCAAGTGATCCTCCTGCCTCAACTTCCTGAGTAGGGCTTTCTTTTTTCTTTTTTTTTTTTAACTTTAATTAGAGATGGGGTCTTGCTATGTTGCCCAGGCAGATCTCCAACTCGGAGCTCAAGTGATCCTTCCACCTTGGTCTCCCAAAGTGCTGGGATTACAGGCATGAGCTACTGCACTGGGCTGGAATTTTGTTTTGTTTCCTTTATTTATTTTTTTTTTTGAGATGATGTCTCCCTCTGTTGCCAAGCTGGAGTGCAGTGGCGACATCTCGGCTCACTGCAACCTCCGCCTCCTGGGTTCAAGCGATTCTCCTGCCTCAGCCTCCCAAGTAGCTAGCTAGGATTATAGGCACACGCTACCACGACCAGCTAATTTTTGTATTTTTAGTAGAGACAGGGTTTCACCATGTTGGCCAAGATGGTCTCGATCTCTGGACCTCATGATCTGCCCGCCTCAGTTTCCCAAAGTGCTGGGATTACAGGTGTGAGCCACCACACCCAGCCAGGAATTTCTTAGTGTTTCCCTCTCCCCCTCCACAGTCCTACCTAATATAGCAATTAACAGTTTGGTAATACATTGGGACAACTAAGAACTGTAATTTCTGACAACAGTTATTTCATTTAAAACCAAAAATATTAATTCAGAAAACCCAAGAAAAAGGCTCAGGTACTGTTCACTCTTCTGAGGGAAGTATCCTGGAAAACAGTAATACAGTAAAGACATTCAGGAGAGCCTGGGTACATGGAGAGCCTACTGATTTTAATCACTTCAGATACTTTCACCAGGTAATTAAATTCACTGTCCAATCATCTGCCTCAAAATCCTACTTATTAATGAGAAATCTTTTTTTTTATTAATGAGAAATCTTAATGGGAAAAGAAATTTGGTATTAACTACATTTTTGGGAAATTGTTAATTCTAGAAATGGAATATTAAAACTACTCCTGACTTTCCTTTACACCTTCCTTCAAAAGTATACCTAGCCTAACCAAGGTTCTCAGTGGGAAGTGGGGAGAGCAGGAATGTGAGAGGTCCCAGGGAAAATGAATTAGAAACGAGAAAGTGGAAAGAGGAACCAAGAACCCTGTCTGGGATGGCTCTTGGTGCCGGTTGGCTCCTCTCTCTCTCCTGGTGCGCCTTCTCTGCCCTTCTGCTAACTGCTCTCTTAACCAACCACTGTCATCTTGCACACGGTCCAACGCAGCCTAGGATTCTACATCACAGCAATCATCAAATGTCAGCCATGTCTCCGTGTCCAGAGAGTCCTCTGCACCCACTCACTCACTCAGGCTAATACAATTCTTTGCTCTGCCACTGTCTGGAGGCCAGGTGGCTTGTGCACTCTGGAACTGGGAAGGATACAGCAAGTCCTGTGGGCAGCTGCCCTTGCCACAGGGACAATGGGAGGGGTGCCTGAGAAGGGAACATGGGTAGGCCAAACAAAGATGATGTCTTTAACACGGGAACAAACTTCTCTAC
This sequence comes from Cacajao melanocephalus, assembly GCA_963573385.1. NCBI lineage: Eukaryota > Metazoa > Chordata > Mammalia > Primates > Pitheciidae > Cacajao > Cacajao melanocephalus. Next base: position 106,209 of record CAUYLG010067219.1, read on the forward strand.
ATGTGCACTTACAGCAGTATCCCCAGATCTGAGAAAGGACACGCTCCAAGTTCCCACACTTTATATAGACTACATTTTTTCCTTTATGCTGTATATTTTCCTATACAAATGATAGGAGCTTAATCCTATGAAAAAGTTTAAAACTAGGCACAGTAAGAGATTAACAATAACTAAGAATCAAGTAGAACCACCATAACAACATACTGTAACGAAAGTTATGGGAATGTGGTCTCTCTCATACTGTACCATGATATCTCACAGTGCCATACCTCAAAAGACAAGGCCACGGGTACGGAGGCTAATACAATTCTTTGCTCTGCCACTGCCCCAGCTGAGGAGGACATGCCACAAAGCAGCACACGTGGATCCGCAATGTAGAATCCAGAAGAATTCCGGTCCCCGAAACGCATAAAATAAAAACACAACTGCACAGTCTCTGGTGTCTTTTCTTTCCTTTAAAAGCATTCAAGAATATCCCCACCGTCTTATCTGCCTACTGTGTCAAAAACAGGAGAGAAGGCCATGGCCAGAATCATGGGACATCTAATAAAGACAGTCACGTGTTATTTCAACAAGTCATTTGTTTGCAGTTCACCTGTCACATCTGTCAAGAAAAACACAGGCTGTCTTCTAAAAGTCTTTTTAACTATTTTTTTGAATGACAAATTCCACTTGTACCATATAAGCCACATTACGCATGTTGGTGAGGCCCCTTTGTAGTCCCCCATTCCTGGGTTCTTCCTGGGCATCCTACGGCCTCCACTAGGGTGACAGGCAGCACCCTAAAGACTTAACTTTGATTCTTAAAAAGGGACAGATCCCTCCTTTCACCCTTGTTCAGGTACTTCCAGAGGGTGGGTCCCTTCTCATGAGAACACACCACCCCACTTACCAGACCACAGTGGCGAGTCCAACCCAGACTGTGAACCATGAAAGCCTCAGCTTCCAAAACAAACGACAAGATGCCAGGGACACTGCAGCCAGCTCATGGGACATGGAAAGACATTTTAAAGCTGAGGGAAGCAGAGCAAAACAGCATCTGCTGGAAACCAAAGGAGCCACAGCTCGAAGGGGTTCATCTCCAACAGCAGATGGCGCTACACCCTTCCCAATGACGTCACATCCTCACAAGGCCGGGTTTGCAGTGGCTGCTTTGACAAAAAAGCAAGTGCTGCATGAAATCAACATGGAACAGGAAACAAGGGGTGGGGTGGGGCGGAGTCCAATCTGATTCTTAAGTTTGAGAAGCTGTACAACCCATTAGTAATCGTGGCTACTTAAGAATAAAATATAGTTTCCTTCAATTTATGGGTATTAGTTTTCTTTCCTTTTTTTTTTTTCTGGAGGCGGAGTTTTGCTACTAGCTCAGGCTGGAGTGCAATGGCGCCATCTCAACTCACTGCAACCTCCAACCCCAGGTTCAAGCAATTCTCCTGCCTCTGCCTCCCGAGTAGACAGGATTAGAGGTGTGCGCCACCGCATCTGGCTAATTTTTGCATTATCGTTAGAGACAGGGTTTCACCATGTTGGCCAGGCTGGTCTCAAACTCCTGACCTCAGGTGAACCACCTGCCTTGGCCTCCCAAAGTGCCGGGATTCCAGGAGTGAGCCACCATGCCCAGCTGGGTTTTGGTTTTCAAATAGCTACCAAATGGCTATCCTAACTTCCTAGGACATAAATAGTTATGCTGTTTAGATCCAAAGATTCAATAAATGGCCCCAGCATGGTGGTTCATGCCTGTAATCCCAGCACTTTGAGACCAGCCTGGGCAACACAGAGAGACCCTGCCTCTTAAAAAAGATTCAATAAAGGGAGTATCAGATATGCATCACTGTGGACACCCTGAGACATAAAGGTGCCATTAATCTGGGAACCTCTGCATTACCACTCGACTCGGCCTCAGGGATGAGACATCGACAGGGACTGACTGGCAGAGGTTGGGGAGGGAAGAAAATGGAAAGGAAGAGGGAGAAGGGCAAACTGAGAGAGAGAAAAGGAGGGAGGAGGAAGGAAGGAGAAGTGGTGTGGGGGAGAGAGGTGGGAAAGAAGAGGGAGGCAGAGTCCCCACAAACCGACCAGACTGCAGCTCAGCTCCAAATCCACCCAAAAAGCCTCACTCACCTACTGCTCTGACCCTCCACTTTGCTGTAGGCTATAACACGCTACATTCTCATCAAGAATGGGAACTGACACTTTGGGAGGCCAAGCAGGGTGGATTACTTGAGGTCAGGAGTTTGAGACCCGCCTGATCAACATTGCTAAACCCCGTCTCTACTAAAAATACAAAAAAATTAGCTGAGTGTGGTGACAGGTGCCTGCAGACCCAGCTACTCAGGAGGCTGAGGCAGGAGCATCGCTTGAACCTGGGAAGTGGAGGTTGCAGTGAGCTGAGATTCCGCCATTGCACTCCAGCCTGATCAACAGAGCAAGACTCCATCTCATGAAAAAAAAATAAAAAAAGGGAACTGACTTCCAAAACTTTGTGTCTTATAAAAAAACCCAGCAGGGCCAGGCACAGTGGCTCACGGGCCTATAATCCCAACACAGTGAGAGGCTGAGGCAGGGAGACCGCTGGAAGCCAGGACTTGAAGCCCAGCCTGGGCAACACAGAGACCTCATCACTACAAAAAAAAAATTTTTTTTAATTAACTGGGCATGGCAGTGCACATCTGTAGCTGAGGTACAAGGATCACTGAGCCTCGGTGGTCAAGGCTGCAGCGTGCTATGACCCCACTTCTGCACTCCAGCCTGAATAATAGAGACTCTGTGTATTGTCTAAAAAAAAAAAAAAAAAAATCAGCAGGAACTCAGTAACTGCTTATTGAAAGGCATCCCCCAAGGGAAGCAGGACTGGCAAGCAGCCCTGAGGATGGATGCATCTCACAGACTTTATACACTCAGAGGGTTGGGGACTGGGGAAGAGGGAGGGAGGGGCAGGAAAGGATATAAGAAACAGGCCAGACCTGGAAGCAGCCCTGAAGGAGGCTTCAATCTGTGGCTAAAGCTGGTGCTGAGGATCTAGCAGGGCTCAAACTAGACCTTCCAAGCAACACAGACAGCACTGGAAACACTCACCAGAGAAGCTCCAGTACATATCGCTGGGGTATGCAGCCCAAAATGCAAGACCTGAATCCCCCCCAACGAGGCAGCCACCAGACCCAAAGTGAGCATTGTCCTACAGGGTAACTGGCCTGTATTTTTTAAAACCTCAAGGGAGGCGGGGCGCAGTGGCTCACACCTGTAATCCCAGCATTTTGGGAAGCCAAGGTGGGCAGATCACCTAGGTCAGAAGTTCTTTACCAGTCTGGCCAACATGATGAAACCTCGTCTCTACTAAAAGTACAAAAAGTAGCCCAGGCACAGTGGCTCACACCTGTAATCACAGCCTTTTGGGAGGCTGAGGAGGGCAGATCACTTGAAGGCAAGAGTTCAAGACCAGCCTGGCCAACATGGGGAAACCCTGGTTCCACTAAAAACACAAAAATTAGCCGGGCATGGTGGTGCACGCCTGTAATCCCAGCTTCTTGGGAGGCTGAGGCAGAAGAATCGCTTGAACCCAGGAGACAGAGGTTGCAGTGAGCCAAGATCATACCACTGTACTCCAGCCTGGTTGAGAGGGAGATTCTGTCTCAAAAAAAAAAAAAAAAAAACTCAAGGGCAAAAAAACACAAAATCTGTTCCAAACGAAAGGAAAACAGACATGGTATCTAAATGCAACATGTGATCCTGGACTGACTGGACCCTGGACTAGAGGAAAAGCTGTAAAAGCCATCATAGGTTAATTAATAGCATTAATTAAGAAAACAGCTCAGGGCCAGGCGCAGTGGCTCACAACTGCAATCTCAGTACTTTGGGAGGCCACGAGAGGTGGATCACACGAGGCCAGGAGTTTGAGACCAACCTGGCCAACATGGTAAAACCCAGTCTCCACTAAAAATACAAAACTTAGCCAGGTGTGGTGGCACATGCCTGTAAATCTCAGCTACTTGGGAGGCTGAGGCATGAGAATTGCTTGAGCCTGGGAGGCAGAGATTGCAATGAGCCAAGATCATGCCACTGCACTCCAGCCTGGGTGACACAGCAAGACTGTCTCAAAAAAAAAAAAAGTAAACAGCTCAGTTCAGTGTGAAATTTCCTGATTTTGACAACTGAATTATGATTATATAAAAACAGATCCATGTTCTCAAAAAAATAAACACTGAAAAAATACACATTTAAATCTTTAGTGGTAAAGGGGAAAAATTAGTGTGATTCTTTTCATCCTATTTCATAATATGGTTATATTTGTTTTAAAATAAAAAACCAGGAGTGGTGGCTCATGCCTGTAATCGCAGCACTTTGGGAGGCTAAGGAGGGAAGACTGCTTGAGCCCGAGTTTGAGACCAGCCTGGGCAACACAGTGACTTTGTCTCTACAAAAAATATTTTAAAAATCAGTCAGATGTGGTGGCATGGCCTTCAAGTGGGAGGATCGCTTGAGCCCAGGAGGTGAAGGCTACCGTCAGTTAGCCATGATTGCACCATTACACTCCAGACTGGGTAACGGAGTGAAACCTTGTCAAATAAATAAATAAGTAAAGTGTGTATTAGGAAAGCAACCTGGCAGTCTCATGTACAACGAATTGGAGGACAAAGAGCCACTAAGTCCTGGGACCTCCTCTCCAGAGGCTTGGGAGGGTTGTCAGGTCAATTAGATGATTACAATATTCTAAGTGAAGAGCAGTCTACCCATTAACTTCTCCCCACATTGAGTGAGCCACACAGTTTCCTAAGTACTACCTGGTGGTGGAAAGTACTTCTTACTTATGTATTTTGGAGACAGGGTGCTGTTCTGTTGCCCAGGATAGAGTAGAGTGACACAATTACAGCTCACTGCAGACTTGACCTCTTGGGCTCAAGCAACCCTCCCACCTTAGCATCCCAAGTAGCTGGGACTAGAAGCACGCACTCTGATGCCCAGCTAATTTTTGTATTTTTTTTTTTTTGTAGAGACAGGGTCTCCTTATGTTGCCTAGGCTGGTCTTCAACTCCTGGGCTCAAGCAATCTGCCTGCCTAGACCTCCCAAAGCATAGGGACTATAAGCACGATCCACTGCACCTGGCCAGTACTTCCTTTTTATAGAAGTGGAACCAATAAACCCAGCAGAAAGGTAAGGAAGCTAAGGAAAGCTCCTTGAGTATAAGGTATTATACGCAGCCATCACCCCTTAAGACTCTTAGAAAACACCACAGACAACACAAGGTGGCTGAATTTGAACTGCAGTGGTGCTTAAGTCCAACGCAAGTAACTGCCATACGCACACAAGAGGGAAAACCAATCCTCGTTCAGCTCCCCTGGGGCCACATCCTTCTACCTAAAAGCACAGTGCCAAACCCTAGGCTGAATGTGAGTCTGACCCTCAGCACTGTGGACACTGGGGCCATCCTGGGTGCTGCAGGGTGCTGAACAGCACCCCTGGCATCTGTCCATCAGATGCCAGTAGCACCACCCAAGTTATGATAACCACAAATGTCTCCAGGAAGTGCCAAATGTCCCTGAGAACTTGGTCACTGCCCCTCTTCAGCCATCAGTGTGTGAATAGGTGGTAGAAGTTTTCCAACCAATCAAATGAGTAACAGAGATTCAGATGGGCAAGCTGTGGGGTGGTGCCGGCTAGAAATGGAAGCAGTGAGGGCTACAGAGAAACAAAGAAAAGAAAAGAAGTGACAACACCCAACCATGTAAGTTATGCAATAATTTATAGCCAACCTGAGTAACAGCTGAAGTAATCTGATTTCAGAGCCTCATCTTCCAAGGAAACCTGGCCAATTCAGAAAAGCATGGCTGTCCCTTGCCCACAGTGGCTGCTGACACTGGAGGGGTTGAGAGTGGGGAAAACACACCCCAGACATGGCAAAGCATCTACAAGGCCCTTTTCTGAAATGTCTACTTAGGAGACCTAACTGCCTTTCTACGGTTAAACCTAAGGTGTTTAGGTTCTGCCACCTTCCACATGCTGTTACTCAGTTAACTGTAAGAGAACTTAAACATAAAAACCCACAGGACTCACTCTTCATCCTCAAAGAGCTCATTTTGAGATCCTCTTTGGCTACCACCACAGAGGAATTCTCTTTCCAAAGTTCTTTTAGTAAGCAAACACTCAAATTTCAGATATCACACACAGTAAGATTCCAAGAAAGACTTAAGTTGGAAAAATTCAGAAAACCTACCTAAGCTTGAGTACAGAATCCCCCCTATCAGAGTAGTACATGATAGCACATAATTGATAACAATTTTTTTTTAAGACAGAGTTTCGATTTTACCCAGGCTGAAGTAAAGTGGCACGATGTTGGTTCACTGCAACCTCCACCTCCCAGGTTCAAGTGATTCTCCTGCCTCAGCCTCCCACGTAGCTGGGATTACAGGCCCCCACCATCATGCCCGGCTAATTTTTTGTATTTTTAGTAGAGATGGAGTTTCACTACGTTGGCCAGGCTGGTCTCGAACTCCTGACCTCAGGCGATTCACCTGCCTTGGCCTCCCAAAGGGTTAGAATTACAGGTTTGAGCCACTATGCCTGGCCAGAAATGTTTTCAAAGAAAAAATAGGATAGAGCAATGTTTCTGTGGGAGGTTGTGTTGCAAGAGGGTCTGGGCCAGGCACAGTGGCTCATGCCTGTAATCCTAGATTTGGGGAAGATTAAGGTGGGTGGACCCAGTTTGGGCAACATAGTGGGACCCTGTCTCTACAAAACAAAACAATATTTTAAAAACTAGGCAAGTGGACAGGTGAATGGCTCACACCTGTAATCCCAGCACTTTGGAAGGCTGAGGCGGGTGGATCATGAGGGCAGGAGTTCAAGACCAGCCTGGCCAAGATGGTGAAACCCTGTCTCTACTAAAAACACAAAAAAATTAGTCGGCTATGGTAGCAGGCACCTGTGCTAACATGGTGAAACCCCGTCTCTACTAAAAATACAAAACACTACCTGGGTGTGGTGGCACACACTTGTAGTCCCAGTTACCCAGGAGGCGGAGGCAGGAGAATCATTTGAACCTGGGAGGTGGAGATTGCAGTGAGCTGGGACTGCACCACTGCACTCCAGCCTGTGGCGACAGAGCGAGACTCCATCTCAAAAATAAAAAATAAAAAAGAGCTACCAGATTACAGTTATGTTGACAATCACAGCATCCAAAAACCAGTAAAAGGATGCAGAAAGATACAGGACTACAAGGTCTACGAAACAGATTACAGTACCAATACACATCTTTTACCTTAAAGGCAGACAAACAAAAAAGACTAAATTCCCGTAATGTGCTCATTTCAGTCACGCTAACTTTGAGAAACCTTTTAAAACTTTTTAATGTAAATAATTCACTTTCAAACTTCCTCCAAAATGAAAAATGCCTCCTTTTTTCTGTCATTGACTTTGGCAAATTTTCCAACAAATAAAGAGAAGAGTTTTTTATTGGGTTTTTTTTTTTTTGTTGTTTTTTTTTTGAGACAGAGTTCCACTCTTGCTGTCCAGGCTGGAGTGCAACAGCATGATCTTGGCTCACTACAACCTCCACCTCCCAGGTTCAAGTGATTATCCTACCTCAGCCTTCCAAGTAGCTGAGATTACAGGCATGCACCACCACACCCAGCTAATTTTTCATATTTAGTAGAGACAGGGTTTCACCACTTTGGCCAGGCTGGTCTCAAACTCCTGATCTTAAGTGATCCACCCGCCTCAGCCTCTCAAAGTGCTGGGATTACAGGTGTAGAAAACACCATCTTAATACGGTATGTTCTTTTCCCCCATTCACCCCCATGGGGTACCACAGGGATGTATATTTCTTCCAGACTTTGATACATATGTGCATAATTTTTCCACAAATCAATCAAATGATACCATATTTCCCAAACTATACATATTTGAAATCCCCCTGACCATTTAGTGTATTGTGGTCATCTCTTCATGCCAATAAAGACAGGCCAACTTAAATCTTTTTAACAACTCCAAAGTATGCCATTCCAAGTCTGCCTTAATTTAACCAATCCCTATTGATGGGCATTTAGATTCATCCAGGGGTGTCCAATCTTTTGGCTTCCCTGCACCACTTTGGAAGAATTGTCTTGAGCCACACATAAAACACAGTAACACTAACTAGCAATAGCTGATGAGCTAAACAAACAAACAAAAATCGCTAAAAAATCTCAACGTTAGGCTAGGTGTGGTGGCTCACACATGTAATCCCAGCCCTTTGGGATGCTGAGGTGGGTGGATTGCCTGAGGTCAGGAGTTTAAGACCAGTCTGGCCAACATGGTGAAACCCCATCTCTATTAATAGTACAAAAATTAGGCCAAGTCCAGTGGCTCACACCTGTAATCCCAGTACTTTGAGAGGCCAAGGTGGGCGGATCACGAGGTCAGGAGATTGAGACCATCCTGGCCAACATGGTGGAATCCCATACTGAAATATAAAAATTTAGCCGGGCATGGTGGCGGGCACCTGTAGTCCCAGCTACTCAGGAGGCGAAGGCAGGAGAATCACTTGAAATCAGGAGGCGGAGGTTGCAGTAAGCTGAGATTGCTCCACTGCACTCCAGCCTGGGCGACAGAGAGTCTATCTCAAAAAAAAAGAAAAAGTTTTAGGTGTAACAAACATGAAACAAACGGCACTGGTCTATTTGCCTAAGAACTCAAAGAATCTTCTAAAGTTAATTTCTAGAATAAGTTATTCACAAAAGAAAAGCAAATTTACAAAGACCAGAGGCTCTGGTCAGTCCACTGCTCCTTTATGTTATCTAACAACTCATCACCTCAGATACTCATTACTGACTTCTATAATAACCCTAAAACAGAATTTCACTAGAAGGTGACAGTCTGATTCAGCTAACCATTCATGCCCAAGAGCTTCATTACAGGACGGACCTCAGCCCCCACCTTAGTGTCTCTACGGTGGGTGCGATGAAGTGAGAGAAAAGGTGGTGCAGCAACAGCAACACAGGTGCAGAGCGTTTCCTATTGTCCCTGCTTCCTCCTACAGGAATCCTAACAATCACAGCCACAGAAATAGTAAGCAGGAAGAAACGAGGAGGTGGCAGTACAGAAGCCTATTTGTCTCATCACAGTTATTCATCATGTAGCTGGTTCCTCTTTTCTGCCTCTTCTTCCAGATGACCCAATTACCCTCAAACTCCCCTCCCAACCCCGAAAGAATGTCTCTGATTTTGCAACAGGTCAATATGTACAAAAACTTGAGAGCTATTTGCATTCAGTTGATCAAGGACCATCTAAGCTAACACGCTTGTACAATGCAATTTGTAATGCTGCTTTGTTATGTCTTCAGATTCAAAAACAAAGACTTTTTCTTTTGGAGACAGTGTCTCACTTCTATTGCCCAGGCTGGAGTGCAGTGGTGCAATCTAGGCTCACTGCAACCTCCGACTCACGGGTTCAACTGATTTTCCTGCCTCAGCCTCCCAAGTAACTGGGATTACAGGCGCCCATCACCATGCTCACCTAATTTTTCTATTTTTAGTACAGATGGGGGTTTCACCTTGTTGGCCGGGCTGGTCTTGAACTCTTGACCTCAAGCGATCTACCTGCCTTGGCCTCCCAAAGTGCTGGGATTACAGGTGAGGCACCACACCCAGCCCAAAGAGAATCTTTTATTTTTGTTTGTAGGGTTTTGTTTTTCCTCCTTTGAGATAAGGTCTCACTCTGGCACCCAGACTGGAGTACAGCGGCATGATCATAGCTCACTGTAACCTCAAACTCCTTCTGCCCCAGCCTTCCCAGTAGCTAGGACCACAGGCACTATACCCAGCTAATTTTTTTTTTTTTTTTCACTTTTTGTAGAGACAGGGTCTTGCTACATTGCCCAGGCTGGTCTCAAATTCCTGGCTTCAAGGCATCCTCCCAACTCAGTCTCCTGAAATGCTGAGATTACAGGGATTATAGCCATAAACTGCTGCAACCAGCCTGTCCTGTTTAAAAATCAAATCCCTCCCCTATTAAACTCAGCTTTCTTTTATCTTTTGTGGGTTTTTTTTTTTTTTTTTTTTTTTTTTTTTTTTTTTTAATTTATAAAACATAATTTAACAAAGAAGGTGTTAATTGTGTCGTTTTCAAAAAAAAAAAAAACCAAACAGGGTTAAAGAGATGAAAATGAA